>PVKH010038257.1:0-11349 GCA_004027955.1 Chaetophractus vellerosus | reverse complement strand
GCTCCACATAATTTTGTAATTTCTTCCACTGCATGTGTCACAAGTCTATAACAGGACACCAACAAGTCCATTCTAGTCCATAGTTCTTCCCCCAATCCCAAGGAGTCTGGGATGGTGATGTCCCCTCCACCACCAAGTGAGTGGGAGCTTATGTCACATGGATACAATGGAAGAGTTGATCTGCCTCCAGCTGCAGGCTCTATCCATTCCCCAGTATAGCCATCATCCATCATCATATCCCCACTAGGTGTCCTGGGTGAGTCCATTGAGTTGTAGTGTAGGAGTTGCAGGTCCCCAAGCCTCTGGACCCAGTTGGCACATGGATAGTGCATAGGCTGTGGTCTCTGGCAGTACACTTAAAACTCTGGCATCAAATATAGGTTTGAATAGAAGAGACTGATGGACCATGAGCAGTGAAGACCTATTTCAGTCAGTCTCTGTCACTCTCAAGAGCAAGTGTTCCAAATTAGGGCCCACTGATAAGGCACCAAACTCTGGGCTAACTGCCCTGATATAGGATCTGGATGCCTCCAAAGCCCTCAGAAGGCCCTCCATTTGGGGTGATATCCATATTGGAAGCCTAGGAGGTCCTACTGGAGTGTGCATAAGTGTTACCTCTGGTTTGGTCTCCCAACTCTCTTTGAAGTCTCTTAGCCCTATGAACTCATTTGTCTTTAACATTTCCCCCTTTTATTCAAAGTCTTTTTCCAGTCATTCTCCCCTTTGGCATTTGTTAGCAATCCCTCATTGGAAGGAAGCTCATCCCCAGGAATCATGTCCCATACTGGGAGGAAGCTAATGCATTCATATGCTGAGTTTGGCTTAGAGACCACATTTGAGCAACAAGGAAGTTCTCCAGAGGCAACTCTTAGGCACCCCTTAACACTAGGCTATATCAATTTCAACAGCAATGTCTCATAAGGCTAGTCATCAATAACAAGAGCCCATCAATGGATCATCCTCCTTTGCCAGACCCTGCCCCTGCACTCAGGGGGACGTTGCTACTCTTCTGGAAAATATGGCAGAACTCTCGAAGATGGGAATTCAGTGTTCTTCCATTTATTGAGTAATTCTTCACCCCGTGACCATGTCCTGTGAGCATTTGAACAATTATGTATGCCTTTTATGTATGTTCAGGTGGACTTCCTCCCATGCATCCCCAACATTGACAACCTCCCCACCAATGATCCTCTCCCATTCCTTTTGTGACCTTTCTTCGGTTCATAGCCTCTTCACAGGTGAAGCCATAACAATAGCCAATTTAAATGAATAGGAAAATGAAATAATAATGATATTTAAATGTAAGAGTTAAAAATAGGAGAACTTAAAAAATAAAAAATAATTTTAGAAAATTTAAAAAAGATAGAAAAAGAAAACAAGATTTTATTAAAGTATTGGGCTATTCAAAAAATGTGAAAAAATAATAATATATATACGTATAAAAAATTTTTTTCTCAATATCTGGTGTCCAGTCTGTTTTGTGGCACAATCCTCTTCTCACTCTCAAGCATCCCACCTTTTTTCATTTAATTTTCAAAGAAGTTTTAGGTTACAGCATAGTCACACAAAGACTACAAGACGATCTCATGTATTCAACCTCCTCCTCCCTTTGCCCCCTTACCAAAAACTTTTTGTATGTGGATGACAGCACCAATTTAACTGACAAACAGGTAGTGAAATATAGTTCACCAACATTGTCATTGGTCCACATCAAGGTCCACATTTTAGTTCATATACTTTTATAAATTGTGATGACTATCACCCTGTCCCGTGTCCACCACTGCAAGGCAATGGAAAACACATCCACAGGCCACCAAGCCCCTCATTCAATCCACCTCATCCCTCCCCTCCAACCCACAGCCCACAATGTCCCCTGGGCTCGACTCTCCAGATGACAGGATTCACAGATTCACACCGCAGAGTGTCCTGGCTCACCAGTTCATCTCCTACTGGGAACTATCCCTGCTCCCAAGTGTCACCCCCTGTCTATTTCTGAGTGAAATAGACCTACAAAAATAGGGAGCCCATCTCCCTCCCCCCCACCATGCAGGGTCTCCACCCACCAACACACTACACCACTACAGAACAAACAATCCCACACACCCCTGAGGCCTGCTGAATACATCCCCTGACTGCCCCCCAACCCTCACAGCCGAGCTGTGAGAGCTGCCCTCCACACTTTGACAAGAGCACTCCCACATTTTAAGTCTCAACCCCTCACCCACATGTCCCAAGCATTCATCCGGTACCCCCTCCACCCCTGCAAAGCATACTGGGCTCTCAAACCTGCCCCTCCCAGTTTTCCCAGCCAACAACCGTGCACCACAAAACCCAACAATATCACCAACCACCTGTCCCATTGCCTCAACATGCACCACACATTATCACCTCACCAAAGATTACATCCCTATGGATGATGTGCCACTACTTTTCTCTTCTCTTTCTCTTTCTTTTAAAACTATTTTTCAGATCCTACTTCTCATTGACTGCTCAATTTCCTTTATTTATATCAGTGAGGTCATGTACACCTCATCCTTCAATGCCTGGCTTGCTTCGCTCAACATAAGGTCTTCAAGATTCATCCATGTTATCCCTTTGTTCTTTCTTACTGCTGAGTAGTATTCCATTGTATGTATGTACCACATTTTGTTTATTCATTCATCTGTTTTTTGACACCTGGATTGATTCCAACTTTTGGCAATTGTGAACAATGCTGCTATGAACATTGGTGTACATATATCTGTTGGTGTCTTTGCTTTCAATTCTTCTGGGCATATACCCAGCAGTGGAATTGCTGGATCATATGGAAGATCTATATTTAGTCTTTTGAGGAACCACCATATTGTCCTCCAGAGTGGCTGGACCAATCCTCAATCCCACCAGGAGTAGATGAGGGTACCCATTCCTCCACATCCTCTCCAACATTTAAGAGTCTGCAGTTTTTTTAAGAGCCACCATTCTAATATGTGTAAGATGGTATCTCATTGTAGTTTTAATTTGAATTTCTCTTATAGCTAGAGATGCCAAGCAATTTTTCATGTGCTTTTTAGCCATTTGTATTTCTTCATTGGAGAACTGTCTTTTCAGGTCACTTGCCCATTTTTTAAATGGGCTGTTAGTCTTTTTATTTTCGAGTTGTAGAATTTCTTTATATCTGCAGGATATGAGGCTCCTATCAGATATATGGTTGCTAAATTTTTTTTCCCATTGGTTAGGCTACCTTTTTATTTCCTTGATAACATCCTTTGAGGTGCAAAAGGTTTTAATTTTGAGGAGATCCCATTTATCTATTTTTTTCTTTTGCTGCTCGTGCTTTGGGTGTGAATTCCATGAAACCATTTCCTATTAAAAGGTCCTGTAGATGCTTCCCTACATGATACTCCAAGGTTTTTATGGTCTTAGCTCTTCTGTTTAGATCTTAGATCCACCTTGTGTTAATTTTCATATAGGGTGTGAGATGGTGTTCCTCTCTCTGTCTCGTGCATATGGATATCCAGTTCTCCATGCACCACTTGCTGAAGAGGCCATTCTCTCCCCACTGAGTGGGCTTGGTGACCTTGTCAAATATCAGGTGACTGTATATGCAAGGATTTATATCAGAACTCTCAATTCAGTTCCACTGGTCAATGTGTCTATCCTTGTGCCAATAACATGCAATTTCCACCACTGTAGCTTTGTAGTATGTTTTGAAGTCAGGTAGTGTGATACTTCCAACTTCTTTTTCCTTTTCCGATATATCTTTGGCAATTCAGGGCTTCTTACCTTTCCAAATAAATTTTGTAGTTAGTTTTTCCAATTCCTTAAAAAATACAGTGTTAATTTTTATTGGGATTGCATTAAATTTATAGATTAGTTTTGGTAGAATAGACATCTTGATGATATTTAGTCTTCCTATCCATGAACAGGGGATATTCTTCCATTTATTTAAGTCTTCTTTGATTTCCTTCAACACTGTTGTGTAGTTTTCTGCATGTAAGTCCTTTACATCTTTAGTTAAAAATTTATTCCTATGTATTTGATTCTTTTTGTTACTATTGCAAATGGTATTTTTTTCTTGATTTCCTCCTCAGATTGTTCATTGTTGGTGTACAGAAATGCTACTGATTTTTCAGCACTGATCTTATAGCCTGCAACATCACTGAACTCCTTTATAAGTTTTGGCAGTTTAGTTGTAGATTTCTCAGGGCTTTCTAAGTATAGGATCATGTCATCTGCAAATAATGAAATTTTTACTTCTTCCTTTCCATTTGGATGCCTTTTTATATCTTTTTCTTGCCTCAGAGCTTGTAAAATTACTTCTAGGACAATATTAAATAAGAGTGGTGATAGTGGGCATCCCTGTCTTATACCTGATCTCAGAGGGAAGGTTCTCAGGATTTCCCCATTGAAGATGATGTTAGCTTTGGGTTTTTCTTTTTTCTTTCTTTTTTTTTTTTTGATTTTTTTATTTTCTGGTTTTTGTCTCCCCTGCCCCACTATGGTGACACTCTGAGTCAGATTCACTGGTGAGCGGTGGCCTTGCCCACTTGTGGGTGGCTTGCCCTGCTTGCAGGTGGCTCTCCCCTGCTCACAGGCAGCTCCATTCTGCTCGCAGGTAGCTCTGCTCTGCCCATGGTGGCTTTGCCTTGCCCACAGCAGCTCTGCCCCACCCACACCAGATTTGGCCTTCTCAAGTGGTCCACCCACCCAGAGAGGCCCCGGGGAACCAAACCCAGGGCCTCCCATGTGGTAAACTGGCACCATATCTACTGGACTATACAGCTGGTTTTTTCATATATATGTTTTATCATGTTCAAAAGTTTCCTTCTATTCCTATCTTTTGCCGAGTTTTTCTCAGGAAAGGGTGCTGTAATTTGTCAAATGCTTTTTCTGCATATATAGAGATGACCATGTGATTTTTTTCTTTCAATCTGTTTATGTGGTGTATTGCATTGATTGATTTTCTTATGTTGAACCATCCTTGCATACCTGGGATAAAACTCACTTGGTCATAGTGTATAATGCTTTTGATATGTTGTTGCTATGCGATTAGCAAGTATTTTGTTGAGGATTTTGGCATCTAGGTTCATTAGAGGGATTGGTCTGTAATTTTCCTTTCTCATGGTATCTTTGTTTGACTTCAGAATTAGGGCAATGGTGGCATCATACAATGAGTTAGGGAGTGTTCTTTCTATTTCTCTTTTTTGGAAGAGCTTAAGCAGGATTGGTGTTAGTTTTTTCCAGAATGTTTGGTAGAATTCAGCTCTGAAGCCAACCGGTCCTGGGCTCTTCTTAGCTGGGAGTTTTTGATGACTGATTCTATCTTTTTACTTGTAATTGGATTGTTGAGTTCATGAATTTGTTCTTTTGACAGTGTAGGCTGCTTGTGAGTTTCTAGGAATTTGTCCATTTCCTCTAAATTATCATTCTTGTTAGCATATAATTTTTCAAAATATCATCTTATGATATTCTTTATTTTGGTTGGGTCAGTAGTGATATCCTTTTCTTCATTCCTTATTTTGTGTATTTGCATTTGCTCTTTATTTTTATTTGGTAGTCTGGCTAAGGGTTTGTCAATTTTATTGATCTTCTCAAAGAACCAGCTTTTGGTTTTGTTTACTTTTTCTAGTGCTTTCTTATTTTCTATTTCATTTAGCTCTGCTTTGATCTTTGTTATTTCTTTCATTCTGCTTTCTTTAGGGTTAGTTTGTTGTTGTTTTTCCAATCCTTTCAGGTGTGCAGTTAGTACTTCAATTTTTAGCTGTTTCTTCTTTTTTAATATATGCATTTAGAGCTATAAATTTCCCTCTCAGTACTGCTTTGGCTGCATCCCATACATTTAGATATTTTTTGTTGTCATTTTCATTCGATTTGAGTTAGTTGCCCATTTCCTTTGAGATTTCCTCCTTGACCCACTGTTTGTCCAAGAGTGTGTTGTTTAATTTCCATATCTTCATGCCTAATCTAGTTCTCTGGTCCTTAGTGATTTCCAATTTCATTCCATTGTGCTTACCACCTTCTTTCCTCATTCTTTTGATCTTCTTCCTTCTCCTCCATCATCCTCCAACTTTGTTCCTTCCCAGGATTAAGTCCTTGATTCTTCATATTCAAAACTTCTCCAATGGAAGGTCATCTTCCTCCCTTATTCATTCTTTTCATGGGTAAAGTTGCTATCCAAGTCTTTCTTTTCAGTGTCACAAAAGGTGATTTGATTTGATACTCTAATTTTGTTGTTTTTATATGCATACCTATTTTCTTTCCTTATTGCCATTAAATAATAATTGTGAATGACTTTAATATACATACTCGTAATGCTTATATTAGAAGGTATGATGCTCTTTCAATGCAGTATGTTGATTTTAGTTTGGATATAAAATTTTTGAGCGAGCTTCATATTTCTGTGAAAGTCACCCTATTTCATTGGATCTCTTTAAAATTGTTGAACCACAAAACTCACCCAAAATTAAGTGTTTCCATATTCTTATGAGATCTGTGTTTATTTCATCTTATTTCCATGTGTTTGAATAGACATATATGCATGTTTATTCTTTGCAACATTGCCAATATTGTGTTTCATCTGTGTAAAATAGAAAAGTAATGCAAAAAGAAATATGTATATTTGATGGTATGAAGCAGTAAGGACCTCATTAAAGTATGATCTTGAAGCTAATCCATTCTGTGGGTATAACTTATTGGAGGAGGAAAGTTTGGGTAGATTACTTCAGTTAATCCTCGGTCCACTGTGGGTCTCAGCCCCTTTACTGGATTGTTTTTTGAGAGAATGAGATTCAGACACAGAAAGAGAAAGCCATGGAAGTGAGAATGTGAATGCAGTGAAACATGGAGGAGATGGAAGAGACCAACAGATGCGACCAAGTGCCTTGCTATGTGACAGAGGAGTCCAGCATCACTGTGAGCCAGTCTTTGAGAAGAAAAACATTCTCCTTTCTTTCTTCTGGTTCCTATTACCCTCCAAATAAGTTATAAACATATAATCCTGGCCATCACAGGTTCAAATCCCATCTGGAGTTCTTGTCTGTCACTCTCCCTCCTTACCTATTGGTCCCCCTGTCCAGGCAGCTCTTTCTACTCAGGGTCTGCTGATTGTATGTTTACAGGTCTAGCTCAATGCCTTCTCTAATTTCTACCTTTTCTTTTGAAAGGAAAAGAAAATTTAAAAAGGCAGAATATTGTCCCTCTCTGTCATTCTCTTCCTATTAATGACCATTCCACAATTTCTAAGCCTATTATAAATATGTGCAAACTTGCCAATTACCCTTTCCCCTCAAGTATCAATTTGTTTATTTTTTGTACATCTCTGACACTTTCCACCCATGTGTCCTTGAGTAAATTACTTAATCTCTCCATGGCAATGTTTTCTCAGATACAAGATGGATGTAATAATTGTACTTAATTTGTAGGGATGTTGTGAGGCAAAATTACTCAATACACAGAAAAGTCTATAAATATCACCTGATATATAGGAAGACTAAGGTCCTTCCATTGTTAGTATTTTCATACCTCTTTCAAAAATGCCTTTTATTCTCATTCATTTTCAGTTTTTAATGATTAAATTCATTTTCTGTGGCTTTTTAACAAATTAAAAGAAACTTGATAACACACAGTAACAGAATTCAATTCTCTTACAGTTTTGGAAGCCAGAAAATTGAAATCAGCATCACAAGGCTGAAATTAAGCTGTCTGTAAGGCCACACTTCTGGAGTCTCTCTAGAAGAGTATATTCTGTGCCTCTACCAGTTCATGGTGGATTCCAGAAATCTTTGTTTTGAGACTTCATTACTCCAGCTTTCAAGTCCAACATCTTCAAATATCTTTATGCTCTGCTCTCACTTGCTTTCTGTTCTGTTTGTCTCTCATATTATCTTGCCTCCCCTTAATTGTGATACACGTGATTGCATTTATACCCAACCTGAAAACCCAGGATAGTCTTTCCATCTAAAATTAAACAAAGCATAAAATACATCTCCTCTAAAGTAGCACACTTGGGTAACAGGGTTTAAGACCAGGTATTTTCAGGCTATTATTCTGCCTATATTGAATTCTGTTCAAACACAATGATACTCATTTTTCACACATACAATATACATTCTCCTCATCCCAATATGCCCAATTGTCTAACAAATTATAGCCTCAACTCAATTCCCAAACCTCATCAAAATAGCATCCCCTCAAAAGTCCTAGTCATCGTCTAAATTGTCTAAATCAGGTATATGACATTCTGGGTAGGATCCATTCTGGGGCAAAATTCATTTCTATCTGTGGATCCATAACTAGAAAACAAGTTTACTGATTCCAAAATACCGTGTTGGGGCAGGTATTGTATTAAAGTTTTAGACATCCCCATTCAAAAAGGGAGAGAAATGAAGGAAGAAAAGAATCACTGCTCCTAAGCAATTTTGAAGTCTTGAAGTTCTGTTAGGTTTCATTGTGTGGGAGTCAGCTCTGTGGCCTATGGATTTTCCTTTGGGCTCTGGCCTCAGAGCCAAAGGCTGTGACATCTCTGCCTCTCACCTCTATCTTCATCTGTGGTAGACTGAAAAATATACATATTCTTAATCATTGTCGGTATTCCTGTGGTTGTAGGCCAATTGAATGTGTTATTTTAGTTAAGGTGTGGCCTACCTGAATGAAAGGGGTACTTAATCCAGATTATTGGAGTCTATTATAAGTATGAGAAATTCATTCACAGAGATAGAGGCCTCAGGCAGAGGCCAGAAGATGGAAATCAACAGAACCCAGAAGAGAAAGAAGAAGACATTTCTATTAATGCAAGGCAGGGATAGAAGACCAAGAATCTGAAGGATCTCTGTTATCCAGCATCGGAATGATATAGAGTTTGGGGAGAAAGCAATGCCTTGCTGATTTCTCAATATTCAAAATCTCCTAACCTCAAAACATTGAGTCCATAAATTCCCATTGTTCAAGCCATCTCATTCTGTAGTTTTCTCATAGCAGCCTGGCAAACAAAGGTCTCACCCTTTCTTTCTCTTCAACAGATTTTTGTACTTGTATAGTTATATCAGTATGTAGAATTTTGGAATTCCACCAGGCTTCTGTAATTTTGTCCTCTTATTGTTCCTTTTAGCTTAGCTGGCAGTACTTTTGGTAATATAACATTCTCAAAAATCTCGTGGTTTAGGAGAGTACAAACCAATGATGTAGGTAGGGATTATGGATAAGGGGTCTGAAATTTCATAAATCCTGAGGACTTCTCACAGACCTTTCACTTAAATTTGAAAAGTTTGGTTACAATTGGATTCTATTAGAACTACATGGTGCTGTAGTAGACACTAACACATTAGGATCAAATAAATGGAAACTTTTGGAGTATTTCCATTTCCTCACAAAATCCTAAATATCTTTCTATATATTTTCTTTTAAAAGAATGAATAAACAGAAAACACTTTCATACACTGAAATAGCTTGTTCAATATCAAATAAAATGGTGCATAATTCCCTGTAGTTTCATTATTTAACCAGTCATGCATATATGATGCATCATACAAATGATATGTGCTTAATGTGCATTTTTTATTGACTTTAAAGTCAATTTGCCCATATAGATTTCAACCCATTTTTTAATCAAATTGTACATGGAATTGATCCTAGCTTGCCTTACCTTATAGAATTCCTGGAAGCTTCCATGTAGCTATGTCAGGAACCCACATAGCCCAAATTCTTTTTTTTTTTTTTTACTGCTTTGTATCAAACTCTCAGAGACAAACAGTGAGATGCCATTTAAAAGCTCCTGTAGAATGACCCAAAAATGGCTGTTGGGATAATTATTGGGATTACATGGATCTGTAAATCAATTTGGGTAGAATTGACATCTTTATTATATTTAGTTTTCCAATCCATTAACATAGGATTAACTTCCATTTATTTAAGTCTTCTTCGGTTTCTTTTAGCAATGTTTTGTATTTTTCTGAATAAAGGTCCTTTATGTCCTTGGTTATTTTTATTCCTAAATACTTGATTGTTTTAGTCATTATTATAAATGGAAATGTTTTCTGATTTCCTCCTTGGATTGCACATCAGTAGCGTATAGAAATGTGATTGCTTTTTGCATATTAACCTTGTATCCCACCACTTTGCCGAAGTCATCTATTAATTCTTCTAGCTTTGTTGTTGATTGTCCAGGATTTTCTCTTTACAGGATCATATCATTAACAACAATGAAACTTTTATTTCTTTCTTTCCTATTTGGGTGTCTTTTATTCCTTTTGCTAGTCTAAATGTGCTAGGTAGAATTTCTAGAACAATATTGAATATTAATGGTGACAGAGGGCAAACTTGTCTTGTTCCTGATATCAACAGAAAAGCTTTCAGTCTTTCCCCATTGAGTACAATGCCTGCTGTATGTTTTTCATATATGCACTCTGGCAGTTTGGCACTGTTTATGAATTCCAGAAATAGATGTTGGATTATGTTTTCAAACTTGTCTGTAACTGGGAGTGATTAAATTATGATTAAATCTTTGATTGGACCACATCAGTAGGATGTTATGTCCCTACTCCCTTGACCGGTGGAGACTCACAGAGAAAATCTACACAGAAGAGAAGAGTTGGAGTTTTGATGCTGATTTTTTAGCTGTCACCTGGTGTGATGGCTAGGCTAATGTGTCAACTCGGCCAGGTAATTGTGCCCAGCTGTTGGGTCCAGCAAGCCTGGGGCTAATTACATCTGCATGAACCAGCAAGATTGGATGAAGAATGGATGATGCTGTTATCCATTCAGTTGACTGCTTATAAAAGGGAACTGATTTCAACATTCGGAGAGAATTTCCCAGCTCATCGTTTGAAAGCGAACTTCTCCCAAGAACTCATCGAGGACCCTTCATCAGTCTTTCATCGGAGCCCATGGCTTGCAGCCTGCCGGCGGAACCTGGACTTGTGTATCCCCATGGTCACGTGAGAATCTCTTATAAAATCTTATATTTTTAACAGAGATCTTGTGTTGATTCTGTTTCCCGAGAGAACCATGACTAGAACAGCTGGTACCGGGAGTGGAGTCTTGAGGAACAGAGTCTTAAACATGGGATATCTGAGGTGGTTCTCTACTCTAACAGGACTCAAGGGTACTGATGACTCCCTTTCCAATAATGAAGAGGTTGCTAAGAGTCCATGGCGTGAGCTGGTAATAGAGGTACACAATATAGGCTCACTGGATTCCCCTACTTCCTCGCTTACAAGAAGCAAGGATCTGGCTGACAGTGTTTTTAATACTTTAACAGAATTTTGCAGCATAAAAAAGTGTAATGATGTTGGCTGGCTCCTTTTAGATACTCTGGATACAGTTAAAAAAGAAAGGGATGAGCTAAAGTCTAAAAATTTGCAACTTAAATGCCGT
>PVKH010038256.1:0-11347 GCA_004027955.1 Chaetophractus vellerosus | reverse complement strand
CTTTATGGCCTGGTAACTGTGGGCTTCTACCCCAAATAAATACCCTTTATAAAAGCCAACAGATTTCTTGTATTTTACATCAGCACCCCTTTGACTGACTAATACTGAATTTAGTGCCGGAGAGTGGGTCATGCTTTTGCAATTACCAAAATGCTGGAACAGTTTTATAAATGGGTAAGGGATATTTTTTGGAGGAACTGTGAGATGCTTGGTAGAAAAGACCTACAGTGCTTTGTAGAGACTGTTGGTAGTAATAGACTCTAAAGAGGCTTTTTATGAGGCTTTAGAAGTAAACGATGAAACTGTTATTGGAAACTGGAGGAAAGGTGATCTGCGTTTTAAAGTTGCAGAGAATTTAGCAAGATTAACTGTGTTTTATGGAAGGCAGAATTTGAAAATGGTGAGCCTTGGCATTTAGCCAAAAAACTTTCCAAAGTAAACTTGGAGAAAGTGGCTTGGCTTCTTCTTGCAGCTTATAGTAAAATGCTCGATTAGAGAGATAAGCTGAGAACTGAACTGCTGGGCACAAAGAAATCAGAAACTGATTCCAGAACTTCCAAGTCTCTGGAAACCAAGCCCCCAGATGATAGTGCCCCATTTGAGGACTTAGTTAAACTTAGAACTTGTAAATCAGGATCTAAAATGCAGTTATCCAGAAAAGACTTTTGTGGAAAGTCTTACTGTCTGATGGCTTGGACCCGTTTCCTGCATGCTAAACCAACAAACTTTTTGACAGAGCTCTATGAACAAAATCGCTGTCAGCCTGGAATAAGAGGGTCATGGAAGGGGAAACGACTTCAAGAAGAAAGCCATGGAAGCTGAGGTCTGGAATTAAAACATCGCCTTGGGCCAAGAGGGGAACCCCACCCATGTGTACAGATAGAGTGAGTTTGCCCTGGGAGTTTAAGAGGCTGGATATTCCCCCCTGATGTTCAGGGAGGGTTTTGCTTCCCCAGGGTACAGAGAGGGTGAAGCACATTAGGGAGGTTGAGGTCCATTCCCCATTGGTCTAAGAAGGGCAGGCCTGTCCCCCAAGGATTAGGGAAGGCCAGGTTGCCAACTCATTGTTCGGAGAGAGTTGGGCCTGTATGCCAAAGGTTAGGGAGAATGTTATCTTCACTTCATTGTACCAGTGGGGTTAAGACTCTAACCCAAAGATTAGGTAAAGTGTGGCGATCACCCCAGTGCTCTTGGAGGGTGAGGTCTGAAGCTTGGTTGACACCCAGATGCTTGATGAAGGTGGAACCAAGAAAATGACCATTGGGCAAGTCTGTGGAAAGGGTGGGTCCTCATGAGGCCCCAGGAAGAAGACCATCGTCTTAAGAATGACTCTCAGATTTTGACATCTAATGAAGTATGCCCTGCAAGTTTACGGAAGTGTTCAGGACCCATGACTCTTGTTTCCCTCCCAGTTTCTCCTTATTGTAATGAAAATGTTTATCCTTTGTCTGTTTGTGTATTGGAAGCAGATAAATGGTTTTGTAAGTTTCAGAGGTCTACAGCAGACGATACTTTGCCCCAAGGCAAACTGTATTTCTTTAAACTGATTGTGATATGATTCTGTATTTAGTATTATATTGATTTAAGGTTTTTAAAAAATATGGTAATGCCGTTTTGGAATTCAGAAGGTGGAGTGTAGCAGTTTGAAATTATTTATGAATTCCAAAAAAGATATTGGATTATGTTTGTGAACTGGTCTTTTCCTCTGGGCATATTAGCTTATATTGGATTCAGAAGTTTCACTTTTACTTGATTGGACCACGTCAGTAGGATGCTGAATCCCTGCCCACTTGGTGGGTGGGTACTCACAGAGAAACCCACTGCAGAGAAGTGAGGTTGGAGTTTTGATCCTGGAGCCCGGGAAGTAAACACGCAGAGAAGCAGATATGTGAGGAAGGAGAGAAGTCTCCATTAAACACAGGCAGAGGCCTCAGGAAGAGAGATGAGCCATTCACTTGAGAGTCTACAGCTGGCCTTGTGGAGAAAGCAGAGCAGCTGGTCTGAAGAGAAACAAGCACCGGGAAGAGCAGAACTCAGGAAGCCTGAACGCTTGTACATAATGAAAGCCATCTTGCTCCAACGCGTGGCAACAGACTTTGGTGAGGGAAGAAACTTATGCTTTATGGCCTGGTAACTGTAAATTTCTACCCCAGATAAATACCCTTTATAAAAGCCAACAGATTTCTGGTATTTTGCATCAGCACCCCTTTGGCTGACTAATACAACTATTAACTACAATTCTCATCCACCTCTGCGTTCACTGTGTTACGTCTAATGTATTTGTAATATCAACCATCATGTCTTTCATTTCCATAAGCTCTGTTATTTTTTCACAGGCTTTCAAATTGTTTTCTAAGGCTCACACAGTAGTCATCTTAATATCCTTTATCTCTTTAGTCATATTTTCCTTCATTTCTTTAAATTGATTAAGGAGGTTTGTTTGAACATCATTTATTAGTTATCTTAAATCCTGAGTTTCATCTAGATTCTTGGCTTGTTCCTTTGAGTAGGCCATCTCTTCCTGTTTCTTAGTGTGGGTTATCTTTTGTTGATACCTAGGCATCTGCTTATGGTGAGAATTTTGCTCTGTTGATCAATTTCTCTCTCACCTAGTGGTTTTATTTCACAGCTGCTCTTTGATTTTTTAGTTTAATTTTTTTCTAAAACTTTAATATTGCCTTGTTTAGTCAAAACTGTAGCAGGGAACAGTAAATAATGCCTCAAGCAGGGGGGCTCCTGAGGACTCTAGAGGCATCTAGACACTATGGGGCAGACAGTCTCGGGAATTCAGCACCCTGTCAGTGGGCCTTACCTTGGAATATATGCTCCCCAATGTAACAGAGTTAAACTCATTTATAATTTCCCTACACATGGCTCTTCTTTTGGCCTTTTATTTGAATCTATAATTAGCACTATACTCATTAAATATATATCCCAGAGACCTAAATCTTTGGTCTGTTCATATGCCAGTTGAACCCTGAATCTCAGCAGAGTTGCAACATCTATTCTCCAGTTCATTGGACTTGCCCAGGACAACTAACAAAAATATGTTGATGGACAGTGCCCATCCCCAAAAAACAGAGAGTAACTACAACTGCAAGCAAGACAGTTCTATCCATCTGCCCCATGTAAGCCCTCTCTCAATCAGAAACAGAGTGGGTATCACCATCCTAAAATCCTCGAGATCAAGGAATGAACAAACAAGGGGGGAAATGCAGTTATGAACTAAACTAGACTTATTATTATCCTAGCAATGGAAGATCTTGTAACATTGATATAAAGGCAGTGGCCACCAGAGGTTCTTAGGGGAGAGAGAGGGAAGAATAGGTGTAACATGGGGCAATTGAAATAATCATGTATCTAGGAATAAATCTAACCAAGGATGTAAAAGATTTGTACTCAGAAAACTATAAAATGTTATTAAAAGAAAATTTAAAAGATCTAAATAAATGGAAGGACATTCCATGTTCATGGATTGGAAGACTAAACATAACTGAGATGTCATTTCCACCAAAAGCAATTTACATACCCAGAAAATTCCATTCAAACCTCCAATAGCCATCTTTGCAGAGATGAAAAAGCCAATTGTCAAATTTATAATGGCAGGGGAAAGGGCCCTAAATAATCAGAGCCATCTTCAAAAAGAAGAACAAAGTTGGAGGACTCACACTTTACAGTCTTAAAACACCATAAAGCCACAGTATCAAAACAGCATGGTACATGGGCAGATATACAGACAAATGGAATTGAACTGAGAATTCAGAAATCAACCCTCCCATATATGGTCAACTGATTTTTGACAAGGAGGCCAAATCTGCTAAATTGGGAAAGAATAGTCTCTTCAAAACATGATGCTTTAAAAATGATGTCCATATGCAAAAACGGAAGGTGAACCCTTACTTCATACCATATACAAATATCAACTCAAAATGGATCAAAAACCTAAATATAAGAATTATCAAAGACCAAATATAAGAACCAGAACCATAAATTCCTACAGGGAAACATCTTCAGGACCTTGTATTAGGTGATGAGTTCTTAGACTTTACAACCAAAGCACAAGCAACAACAACACAGATAAATGGAACCTCATCAAAATTAAAAACTTTTGTACATCAGAGGAGTTTGTCATGAAAGAAAAATGACAACCAACAGAGTATGGAGAAAATATTTGGATACCACATATCTGATAACTTTAAATTATTTTGTATTATTTGGGGCCCTCTAGGTTTCTTTAAAATAAAGAAATCAAACAACAAAAAGATAAGCAACCTAATTTATAAAAGACTTGAATAGACATTTCTCCAAAGCAGATGTACAAAGGGCAAAATAAAAGCACTTGAAAAGTTGCTCAGCATCATTAGGCATTAGGGAAATGCACATCAAAACCACAATGAGGTACCATTTCACACCACTAGAATGGCTATTATTTTTTTTTTAAAAAATGAAAAAAATGACAATTGTTGAAGAGGATGTGGGAGAAACAAACACTCATTCATTTTTATGGGAATGTAAAATGGTGCAGATGCTGTGGAAAACAGTTTAGTGGTTCCTCAGAAAGTTAAACATAGAATTAACATATAACCCAGCTTCTAGAATTGAAAGCAGGGATTCAAACAGACATTAGCACACCAATGTTCACAGCAGCATTATTCACAATTGGTAAAAGATGGAACATCTCAAGTGGCCATCAACCAATGAATGGATAAACAAAACATGGTATATTTACAGAATGGAATATTCAGGCATAAAAAGGAAGGAAATTTTGATACATGCAACAACATAGATGGACCTTGAAGACATCATGTTGAGTGAAATAAGCCAGACACAAAAGAACATTATAGGATATGATCTCACTGATATGAAAGGATTTGAATAAGCAAATTCACAGAGTCAGAAACTAGAATATATCAGGAGCCGGGTTGGGGGTTGGGAATAGGGAGTTAATGCTTAAATTGTATCGAGTTCCTATTTGGGATCATGGAGAAGTTTTGATAATGGATGGTGCTGAAAGTAGTTCAATATTGTGAATGTAATTCAGAGCACTGAACTGTATATTTGAATGTGGTTAAAGGGGGAAATTTATGGTTGTATATATGTTACTAGAATATACGTTTTTTAGAAAATTCATAGGACTGTATAAAACAAACATTGAATCCTAAGGTAAACCCTGGATTATAGTTAATAGTACAATTATAAAAAGGTCTTCCATCAGTTGCAATAAATGTACCACACTAATGCACAGGTGGTATATAGAAACCCTGTATTTTATGCAAGTTTTTTCTGTAAACCTACAACATCTCTAATAAAACTTTAATAAAAATAGGTAGTTGGGTCTGGGGGTCAAAAAAGAAGATACATTTGGAAAAGAAAAAAAAAAGTAGATCAATTGTTGCAAATGGTGGGGGAAATGGAGTGACTGCTAAAGAGTACAGGATTTCTGTATGTGATAATAAAAATGTTCTAAACTTAAATGTGGTGATGGATGTATAACACTTAGAATATAATATGAAACACTGAATTACACACCTTAAATGAGTAGATTGTATATGAATTTTATCTTAATAAAGCTGTTAAAAATAAAATTAAATACTTAGGAATGAACAAAATAAGTATAAGACCTCTACAATGAAAACAAAATCACTGCTGAGATAAACTTTAAAAGAACTAAAAAAAGAGACTGTGTTGAGATAATGAATATTAATTAGAAGGCAATTCTCCTGAAATAAGGTTTTTTGATTCGGTGCAATGCCTATCACAATGCTAGTAGGATTTTTTAATTGACATGTTTACCCTAAAATAGAAAAGTATAAAGAATCTAGAGTAGCCAAAACAAATTTTAAACATAAAATGGTTAGAAGAAATACACTGCTTGATTTCAAAACATATTACAAAGTTAAGTAATAAAGACAGTGTGTTATGGGGGGAAATGTTGATACTTAGATTAATGGAAGAGAACACAAGGTCTAGCAATAAACCCATATATTATATTTAATTGATAATTCACAAAGGTACCTAGGTAATTCACCAAAGAAAGTATAGTCTTTTCATCAAATGGTGCCTAAGCCATCATATAATCATATGCAAAATCTACACACTTACCTCACACTAGATTGAACAGACTGAAGAGGATTGTGGGAAGATGGCAACAGACTAACAGGCAGAGCTGAATGCTCTCACAAAAACCAAAAGCGGTCTGAGGGACCTGCTTTGGGGTCAGCAGGCCAAGACAGTGCTACACAACTCACAGGAATGTAAGGGACAGAGAGATGAAGAAGCTGAAATGACAAGCGTAAATTACCAAGCCCCCTGTGGCACCAGGAAGGGCTCCCCTCCCCCACTCCCAAGATAGTAAGCTGAGATAAAAACTCTTGGCTCACTGCAGCCAACTGAGAGGGGAGCAGATGTCTTCCTCCCTATCAGCTGTTTCAAGGGAAGAAAAGAGGGGAGGTTGGGGTACTTTTCTTCAGTGAATTTGGTCAGTAGAGCCTGCTTTGAATCTTGGATCTGGAGAGTCAACACAGGAACACAGGAAAGGTGACACTGAAACACCTCGGTGAAAAAGTATGCTGACTAGTGCCATCTGCTGCCCTGTCTGGAAATTGCATAGACAAAAACTTCACCTCTGTATCCAATCACCCATGGGAGAAAATCTGCACCCCACTAGTGAGTCCCTGGCCGGATTTTGAAAACTTAAGCTGGGCAGTTTTAAAGACCAAGTTGAACCAAATATCAAAGAAGAGCTGTGGGGGAAAAAAAACAATAGGCAACAGAGAAATTAGCCATCAGAGTAAATTCACCAACATATTCAGATGCCTAGACATCAGCAAAAAACTACAAGCCAACTAGGAAACAGGAAGAGATGGTCCAGCCAAAAGAACAAACCAAGTATCCTGAAGAGATACAGGATTTAATACAATTAAACAGTGATACTCATACAACTCTTCTAAATCACTTCAAAGATTTTAAAGAAAATATGACTAAAGAAATAAAGTACAATTTGAAAGCCTGCAAAGAAAAGTAACAGACCTTAAGGGAATGGCAGACAGGATGGATGAGATTAAAAATACATTAGAGGAACATAAAAGCAGATTTGAATTATTTAAAAGACAATCAGTGATTCTGAAGACAAAACATCTGAACTGGAAAAAATAGAACAGAAAGAAGAGAATGGAAAAAATGGAACAGAGTCTCAGGGAATTGAATGACAATACGAAACACACAAACATAAGCATTATTGGCGTCCCAGAAGGAGAAGAGAATGGAAAAGGGGCAGAAAGAATATGTGAGGAAATAATGACAAAAAACTTCCCAACCCTTATGAAGGACATAAATATCAATATCCAAGAAGGACAACGCACCCCAAACAGAACAAATCTGAACAGACCTACCCAGAGACACCTACTATTCAGAATGACAAATATCAGAGATAGAGAGGATTCTGAAAGCAGCAAGAGAAAAGCAAAGCATCACATACAAGGGAAACTTGATAAGATTATGTACAGACTTTGCATCAGAAACCATGGAGGAGAGAAGAAAGTGGTATGGTGTATTTAAGGTAGTGAAAGATAAAAACTGCCAGCCAAGAATTCTGTATACAACAAAGCTGTCCTTCAGAAATGAGGGTGAGTTCAGAGTCTTCACAGACAAACAAAAACTGATAGAATATGTTACCAAAAGGTCAGATTTGCAAGAAAATACCAAAGGGGGTGCTGCAACCTGAAAGGAAAAAACAAGGATAAGGGATTTGGAGAAGAGTTTAGAAATGAAGATTATTAGGAATGACCTAAAGGATAAGAAGACAGACAATAGAACGATATGACAACAGAGCCGAAGGACAAAACGGATGAAGTAATGAATGCCTTTACAGTAATAACACTGAATGTTAGTGGATAGAACTCCCCAATTAAAAGACACAGACTGATAGAATGGACAAAAAAATATAAGCCGTCTATATGTAGTCTACAAGAGACCCACCTCACATGTAAGGACCCAACCAGGTTAAAAGTGAAAGCCTGGAAAAAGGTATTCCATGCACATAGTAACAAAAAAAAAAAAAAAAAAAGAGCTGGAGTAGACCAGATAAGTGTAAAATAACAACACTATAGTATATGAACAATAATTGTTCAGTGCAACTGGCAAATTGTTCCTGTGATCAATATTTTGTAATTGTTTTCATACAAAATAAACACTTGCTTTTAATTGAGGGGGGCTGGAGAAGAGATATATTTTTGGATACTTCATTTTTCTTTAACCCTTATTCATACTCTTTAATTAAAATAATCTATCTGGATCAACAATGATTTAGCATGACTACTGTTGAACAAGATTTTGAGTTTTTCTGCTTCATGAAATTATGAGCTGGCAAATTGTTATCTGCTGTAATTCATTCCAATAATATGTGAAGAATTCCCAAATAGGAATTTGATTATCTAGAAAGAATTATGGCCTAAATGGAAATTAAATAACTAAACCAATCATTTATTTCATTCTTAGAGATTATTATGTCCAATAGTTTGAGCTGTAATATAAAAATTAGAATTATGTTATAATTAATTTCTATATTTGAATTATTTATATTTATAAATGTATGTTGCTATGCTATCTATTTTTTATAATTGATTATATTAAATCTAACCTGGCCTTGCACTCATTTAAAATTTGTAATTTCTTTCAATGTATTCTATTTATTTTACAATTTTACAATAAAGGACTTTTCAACAGCTAAAAAAAAATCCATTGATTATACACTTTGGATGGATCATATGGTATGTGAATATATCTCAATAAAACTGCTTAGTAAACAAATAAGTAATTGTGTAAGAATAGCCAGAAATAGCAGCTATGTACAGCAGGGGAAACAGAGAGATTGAGAGGTGAGGTCTTTTGTTTCTTTGTTTGTTTATTATTATTGAAATAGTTAAAATGCTTTAATAATAATTGAAGTGATGAACGCAAACTATGTAATTATACCAAATACCACTGATTGTACACTTTGGATAAATTGTATGCTTTATTAAAATTGATTTGTTTAAAAAATAAAAATTGTATGGTGCAAAGTATAAACCATAATGTAAACTATAGACTATGGTTAGTAAAAATGCTTCAATATTTGTTCAGTTGTAACAAATGTACCAAACTGATGTAAGATGTTATTAAAAGGGGGGAAAACGTGAGAGAGGGAGGTGGTGAAATGTGTGGGAATCCCCTATATTTTCAATGTAACTTTTCTGTAATCTAAAACTTCTTTAAAAATAAAGTTAACAACAAAGAGGGAATTTTTTAAAAGGCACATCAAAGAAATTAATAGACAAATGTAAGACTAAAACTTCTAGATGAAACAGAGGGAAGAAATTTTTGATGCACAGTTAGGCAAAGATTTATTTATTTATTTATTTATTTATTTATTTATTTATTTATTTATTTATTTAATGTACCAGGGACTGGAGATTGAACCCGGGACCTCATGTGGGAAGCTGGTGCTTAACCACTGAGTCACATTGGCTCCCCAATGTTGGTTTTTTCATTTGTTTGCTTGTTGTTTTTGTTTTTAGGAGGCAGAGGACTGAACCCGGGACCTCCCATGTGGGAAGCAGGTGCTCAACTACTTAAGTCTCACCTGCTCCCTGAGTTAGGCAAAGATTTTAATGGATGATACCATAAGCAAGGTCCAACAAATTTGATAAATTGGAACTCCTCCTGATTAAAAACATTAGTCTTCCAAAGACGCCATTAAGAATATATGATGGGGTGGGGGGTGGCATATGGGTACTCCTGGAATCTCTGTGTAACATTCATGTAATCAATGTATCCTAAAAATGTATATAGATATATAAAAAAATTTTTTAAATGAAAAAAAAAGAATATATGAAATACAAAACACAGAGCCCAAGAAAATATATGCAAATAATATAAGCTAAAAAAAAACCACTTGAATCCAGAACAGAGAAGGAACTATGCCAAAACAATAAAGATAGACAACCTAGTAAAAATGGGGAAAACTTTTCAACAGGCATTTTACCAATGAACAGACTGGCTTATTATCACAATAAAACACTCAACATCTTTTCTTATTATGGAAATAAAAGTATGAGATACCTTCTCTCTCTCTCACACACACACACACACACACATACACACTAAAAAAAACTATGGAAAATCACTGGCAGTATATGTAGGAGATTCCAATGATTTCTCTTTATTATTGATAGATCAATTAGCAATACAAACTCAATAGAAGATTTGGCCAGCACAGCCATAAAGCTTAAAAATCTATACAGAAATATGTATACTTGAGTAGAGCACCAAGGGCTTCCCAAGGGCCATGAAGAATTTACAAAAATTGATCATGTACAAGTAATAAAGTTACTCTAAATCTCTTTTTAAAAAATGTTTATGCATACCATAGTCTCTCACAAAATGCAATTACATTGTAAGCTGATATTAACGATAATGAAAATATATAGTTAAGTGTGGAAATTAAATTAAAACAAAGACTAGAAAAAATGAGCCCCCAAATATAATTGTAATATTATTGGAAAGGCATAAGTGAACAATACTGAGTATTTTCAAAATAAGATGATTCTCAAAAATAAACATGGAGGGTGCTCCTGGGAAGGATGAACCCAGTGCTGTGCTTGTTGGAGCTTTGCCTGCCTGATTTCTGCCACCCTCTGGGCATAGGGAGCCACTCCCTGGGTGGCTGCGGCAGCAGAGGAGGATGCTCTCAGTGAGCCATGTCCTTGAAAGAAATGAATGAGACGTGTAGCTTGGGAGTCCTCAATGAGCTTGACTGGAGCCCTGGATCTGTATGAAGAGAATTAAGAATTTAGGAGGATGTCAGCTGAGACAGAACTTCAAGAAGATGTGAAAATCAGTGCCAATAAAGACTCCAGAAAGAAAAGTCAGGATTGCAGTGAAGCCACGTTGAAGTTTAAAGGTGAAGGGCTCTGGTACAAGGCCAAACTGACGGAGACTTCTAATGAGGGTTCTGCAGCTGGGGGAGACATGTTCTGTCAAGATTCCATGATAAAACTCAAGGGCCTTGTTGCTGGCATTTGTTCCAAAGGAGAACACAAACAGAATCTTTTGAACCATCTACTTGGAAGGAATTAAAGTCTTTGATGAGAAGTTAGGGCCCCCTTCAACAGCTGTTCAAGAAATTTCCCACATTGCAAGGGACATCACAGGCCAGCGGGTCTTTGCATACGTTGGTGGGAAGGAAGAGAATCATAAATCTGTGGCCATAAAAACAGCCCAGGTGCACCAAGGAACATTTTGGGAATAAGGGAAATGATCTATATCTTGATTGTGGTGATAATCAACTGTATACATTTGTCAAAACTAT
>PVKH010038255.1:0-11503 GCA_004027955.1 Chaetophractus vellerosus | reverse complement strand
GGGGGGGAGACAAGCAGACATAGAAGAACGCAAAAATGAACACAGCAAGAACAAGCAGAAAGGGGGGGATATATAATAAATAAATTTTTAAAAATCTTTAAAAAAAAAAAAAAAGAGATTGAACTAGTAATTTCAAAACTATCCACAGAAGAAAGCCCAGATCCACATGGCTTCAATGATGATTTCTACTAAATATTTAAGACTTATCTTTTATGAATATAGATGCAAAAATCTTCAACAAAATACTAGCAAGTCAAATCCAGCAATATACAAAAAATACACCACGACCAAGTGAGATTTATCCCAGGAATACAAGGTTGGTTTAAGTTCTTTTTTTTTTTTTGGTCTCCCCCCTGCCCTCCGCGGTGACGCGTCGAGTCAACTTCACCGGTGAGCGGTGGCCTTGCCCACTCGCAGGTGGCTCTGCCCTGCCCGCGGGCGGCTCCACTCTGCTCGCAGGCAGCTCTGCTCTACCCGTGGTGGCTTTGCCCTGCCCACGGCAGCTCTGCCCCGCCCACAGCGGCTTTTGCCTTCTCAAGCGGTCCGCCCGCCCAGAGAGGCCCCAGGGACCAAACCCAGGGCCTCCCATATGGTAAACCAGCGTCCTATCCACTGGGCTATACAGCCGGCCCCCTTGGTTTAAGTTCTGAAATGCAATTGATATAAAAATGTCTTAAAGGACAAAAAACACATGCTCGGAGCAGATTTTGCGTGTCCACCTCCCACATGGGAGGTCCCAGGTTCGGTTCCCCGTGCCTCCTGAAGAAACAAAAACAAACAAGAAAACAAATGAAAAAAACAACTCAGGGAAGCTGATGTGGCTCAGTGGTTGCGCGCCGGCTTCCTACATACAAGGTCCCAGGTTCAATCCCTAGCCGAATACCTCAAAAACAAAAAAACAAAAAAACAAAACGCATGATCATCCCAAAAGACAGAGGAAAAGCATTTTGAAAGAAGTCAACGCCCCATTATAAAAAACACTCAACAAACTAGGAATAGAAGGGAACTTCCTCAACCTGATAAAGAGGATCTACCAAAAAACCACCATTATCACATCTTATTTAATGGTGAAAGACTTATTTTTCCCAAAGATCAAGAAAAAGACAAGGATGGCTGCTTTTACCAATTCTCCTTAACATTGTATTAGAAGTACCAGGGCAATAAAGCAAGAAAATGAAATAAAAGACATCCAGATTGGAAAGGAAGAATTAAACTATTTCTATTTATAGATCGTATGAGCTTGGATGAAGAAATTCCTTGGGAATGCAATAAAAAACTACTAGAATAAACGACTTCAGGAAGGTTTCAGGATACAAGATCAATATACAAAAATCAATTGTATTTCATTATACTCACAATGAGTCATCTGAAAATGAAATTAAGAAAACAATCTGGGCCCGGCTAGATAGCTCAGTGGATAAAGAGCGCGCTGGGGTACCACATGGGAGGCCCAGGGTTCGGTTCCCGGGGACCTCTCCGAGCGGGCAGACGGCCTTGAGAAAGGCAAGCCGCCGTGGGCAAGTCAAAAAAAAAAAAGCCGCCACGGGCAGGGCGGAGCCCCCACGGGCATGGCAAAGTCACCCGTGAAAAAGCGGAGCTGCCGCCTGCGAACCGCCGCGGAAGCCGGGCAGCCCACAAAAAACATGGAGGACTGCTGCCCGCAAAACACGGAGCAGAGCCGCCCATGAAAAACGGAATGGAGCCACCCATGAACGGACCGAGCCGCCGCCGCAGAGGGCCGACTCAGCACATCACCGCAAAGACGGGGGGAGACAAGAAGCAGACATAGAAAGACACAGAAGAAAGGACACACAGCAAGAGCAAGCAGAAAGGGGGGAAATGTAATTTAAAAAATATATATATAGCACAAAAAAAAAAAAAAAAAGAAAACAATCCCATTTACAAAAAGACTAAAATACCTAGGAATATATTTATCAAAAGAAGTGTAAAACATATACTCTAAAAACTATAAAATATTGTTGAAAGAAATAAAAGAATTCCTAAATAAATGGAAAGACATCCCATATTCATAGATGGGAAGACTTACTATTAGAAAGCCAATACTTCTCAAATTAACAGATTCACTGCAACCCATATCAAAATTCCAGCTGGCTTCTTTGCAGAAATATACAAACTGATCCTAAAATTCATTTGGAAATGCAAAGGACCCAGCCAAAACAATCTTGGAAAAGAATAAAGTTGGAGGACACACACTTCTCAATTTTAAAACTTACTACAAAGCTACAGTAACCAAACTGTGTGGTACTGGGATAAGGACAGATGACACACAGATCAATTACAGTCCAGAAATAAACCCTCAAACACATGATCAATTTATGCTTTTCAAAGGTGCCAAGGCCATCCAATAGGGAAAGAATAGTCTTTTCATCAAATAGTGGTAGAACAACAATATCTACATGTAAAAGAATGAATTTGGACCCACACCTTACACCATATACAGTCAATCCTCATTATTCATGGATTCCATATTTGCAAATTGACCTACGCACTAAAATTTATCTGTACCCTCCAAAATCAATATTCAGAGGACTTTCTTCACATTCCCAGACATGTACAGAGTGGTAAAAAATTTGAAGCACCCAACCTACAAGTTCCCAGCAGAGGTCAAACAAGACAACACTAAGCCTTTATGTATCAGCTCTCATACTGTAAAGAACTGTTCTTGTCACGGGATATTTAATGTCACATTTGTTACTTTTGGTAGGTGATTTCGCTGTTTAAGATGACCCCCAGGGGTAGTGTTGAAGTGCTAAGCACAAGAAGGCTGAGATGTACTTGATGGAGAAAATGCATTTAGATAAGCTTCATTCAGTCATGAGCTATAGGGCTGTTGGCTGTGAGTTGAATGTTAATGAATATGGGCAAAACTGTAAATGTATAGTGGGAAAAGACAAAATTTTAGCATTTAGAGAGTTGGAATTTCTAGACCGTTTACCTTATTAAGTTCTTTCCGTACCAACAAAACTTCTCCCATATTTACATCAATAGAAAGGTAATAATGAGGTATGGTTTGCTTAGACTGCATTAACCGCTGTGCAATAACCTGAAACCAAAGAGATTCAAAATTCAGTTTTCTTGAGCTGAGTTGAATCCTATCTAATTGAAAACTCTTCTTGCCCCCTCACCCTGCTCTCTGGTAATGCTTATCTCAAGCATTATTATAACTGGAAGACAGAGGATTGTACCATAAACTAGCACTTCTAATAGTATTTAACCAGAATACAGTGATTTGTTTATCCCAAGTATTCAAGTGGCCAAACCAAATATCCCTTAAACGAATCATTCAAGATTCCCAATTGAAAGAAGCCCTGGTTAGTGTTTTTAAACTATGGATGCAATTAAACAGTCCGAGTAAAAGTGCCCCCAACAGCTTTGGTTGCAGATTATAGTAATACTCTTACTCGGCGAATGTTGCTGATTGGGATATCTGTGAAGACACCTGTAGGAACTGGTGTCACTCCTGGACCTGGGAGAGGCACAGCATCTGCTGGGGCCTGTGAAGGAGGGAAAAAAGCTCTTAGTTACAGTGATTCAGTTTTAGCATAAGCACCTAAGTAAGACTGACAGTGACTCTTTAATAGATGGCAAAATAAGAAACAGATGGCAAAATTTTTAAAAGTCTTGTGGAAGGATAGCTATTACTATGCCCAAGGAGCAAAATGGACTTAGATTTAAGAGTCTTGTTTTTGCTTTTTTTACCTAGAATTCTGAAATCATGTTTTAAGTGTTACTTATATAATTTTATTTTTGCAAGAGCAAAGCCTCTTAAATGGGAAGGATTAAAAGATAAATATAGGGCCCGGCTAGATAGCTCAGTGGATAAAGAGCGCGCTGGGGTACCACATGGGAGGCCCCGGGTTCGGTTCCCGGGGACCTCTCCGAGCGGGCAGACGGCCTTGAGAAAGGCAAGCCGCCGTGGGCAGGCCAGAGCCACCGTGGGCAAGGCAAAAAGCCGCCACGGGCAGGGCGGAGCCCCCACGGGCATGGCAAAGTCACCCGTGAAAAGCGGAGCTGCTGCCCGCGAAGCGGAAGCCGCAGCCCGCAAAAACATGGAGGACTGCTGCCCGCAAAACATGGAGCAGAGCCGCCCGTCAAAACGGAATGGAGCCACCCATGAACGGAGCGAGCCGCCGCCGCGGAGGACCGACTTGGTACGTCACCGCAGGGACGGGAGGAGATAAGAAGCGAACATAGAGAAACACAGAAGAATGGACACACAGCAAGAGCAAGCAGAAGGGGGGGGGGGATGTGAAATTAAAAAAAAAAAAAAAAGATAAATATAAACAAGATAATTCATTAGCCTGAGCAGTGTTAAGAAGAAAAAACAATGACAAATTTTTCATTTTGAAGGAGAAATCTAAATAATGGAATCGTTTTTCTTACTGTTAGCTAATTATCTTAGCCCTTAAGCAATCAAAACACACTGACTATATGGATTTAATCCCTGTGTAGACTAATTAACCAAAAAAAAACCAAACTCCAGTCAATCAACTTGCAAACATAATTTTAAAATTAGGGGCTGAATGAGGAGAGAGTGTTTTAGTAAAAATTCAGTATCACTACTCAAAAAACCATTTGGAATGCACATCAATGAAGTACCAGGTATATCATCTTTGATTTTATATATAAATGACAGCACTTTCATATTTAAATATTGCTAAGCCACTGAAATTAAACAAAAGAAAATATACTCTGGATAAACTCTTTCATTCATAAATAATGTATGAACTAGTTTAACAGTCTAGACAAAGCACTTTGCAGGAGCAAACTGCAAAAAAGAGCCTTATGTAACTCACAGGAGCTGCTTTGGTAGGCACAAAAGAGTCAATGTCCTTCTTGGTGATTCTGCCATCTGGTCCCGTCCCTGCAAGAGAGACAGATAAAGGGGAGGAAGGGAGGAACAGGGGGAGAGAGAAAGCAAGAGAGAGATCACATACATGAAGGCATACAGTCGATTCCCCCAAGGAGACTGACATTGTGATCCTGAAGTGCAAGTTCCTAAGGGATCCCTACCAGAAACACTCAGGAGGGATAACAGCCTTCAATCCAGCCCCCTGAAGTTCTCTGAAAAGAATGCCATATTTTTTTCAAGTATTAATTTTTAATTCACACAGAGTACCTTGCTTGAACTGTGGTGGTTCTTTTGTTTATAATGATAGCAAATAATCTTATTTATTTCATTTTTAGAGTTTTATCTAATTAAGTTGCATTTGTTTTTCCTTTTGATGTTCTTTACTTTTAAATACCAACATAAGGATAATGCTGAGTATAGGTTATAAATCTAAAAGGAAGACTAGCTGCATCCTTCTGGTGAGCTCCAAAAAGACCCTTTTGGAACCCAGAAATAGGTCTCATTTGGGTTCTAGATTCACCTGATCATAAAAAATTCTTTTTATATAGGATCAACAGATGTGATAAAAACTATTTTGGACAAATCAGACAAGTCGATTTTTTCACCCCCAAGATAGCATATATAACTCTTAATTGCAATGATCTCATGTTTAGATTTATTAAATCCCTACACAGTCTCCATCATTCACAGCTTTCTGACAGTAGCCAAAACTCTAAACTGATGAGTGTTAGAGACAATGAAGAAAATAGATGCAACACTGTACATGAGACGAGATCTTCAAAGTTCTCTCAATATGCTTACATTTATTTTTATTTCTTTTCCTTCCCTCTTCCCACCCCCAACCTCTTAGATGTAATTTTAGAACCAAGGAGATAATCCTGAACCTTAATTCTAAGAAGATTCAGAATTAAGTTATTAGAATACCTTTTACACTGGCATACTTCTAGAAAAAATTTGGTCAAATTGTTTCATTCTCTCCCAAGGCAGACTTTTAAAAGGACTCTCATTGTGTGCAAGTCTTTCCAACTCTTTTCCTTCATTACGAAAACTGAGGGGTTGGCTAGGATTGTGTTTATCCTCACCGGGTGCTCTAGAACAGAAGTGGCAGTGCCCCTGTTAGATTTACCTACTAATGGGAAAACAAAACAAAACAAAACAAAACAAAAAAAGTGGCTGCCATCCCACTTTCTTCTGAAATTTCTTGTCAAGTTCCCACATCCAATCCTTGACTAAGTCCTCTTAATTCTATGTCAAAATGTATCCTGAATCTATAATTTCCACTTTCACTACTTTGGCCTAAGCCACCATTATCAGTTCCAGCAATAACATCTTAGCAGGTGCCACAGCTTTCCTTTCATCAGGTTCCACCCAGCAACCAAAATGATCTTTTACAGACAAATCACTTTATGTCACTTCCTTGCTTAAATCCTACAATGGCTTCCTCTGTAATTTAAGTAAATAAATTGAAACTAACTCTTTACCAGGACCTACAAGGTCCTTTATGTTCTCACCTGTGTCACTCTCCAACTTCATCTCCTACTGCTAGATCATTTGCTTGCTACATTTCATTTACACTGGCCTCCTTTATATTCCTCAAACATGACAAACTCTTTCCTACTTCAGTCTGTGTAATACTGGTCTCTATGCCAAAATGCTCTTTCCCCAGTTCTTCACATAGTTGGCTCAAAGCCGACTCCTTCTCATCTTTCAAGTCAGACTAAATGTCACCTCATCAGAAAGATCTTCCCCAACCACCCTGTCTAAAACCAGTCATGACTGCACATATATCCACCTTGTCACTCACCAGTATAACAGTTTCTTTCTTATTTATTACTTTATTTTATTTATTTTTTAATTTCTTTCTTAGCATTTAAATTATCTTGCACTGCTGGGATATGAACCCAAGCATTCCAGCTCCAGAACCCACACTCTTTAACTACTATGCTCTACCCTTTTCTTTCTCTTCATTTAATTCTTTGTCATTGGTAATATAAGCAACTTGACAACTGAAATCTTGTCTATCTTATCCTATGAACAAGTGTCTGAGGCATAGACAGTACTCAACGAATATTTGTTGAAATAATAAATAAATTGCCTGACACTGCCTGCATGATAAAAAATACTGGGATTTTTCCAGTTATATTTTTAGCAAAGTAGACAGTGATGATAAATATCTAATAAATGGCCCTTCTTTACTTGTTTAATTCTCTTTTTAAAATTTCTATTGTGATAAAATATATACAACATAAATGTATATACAACATAAAATTTCCCATTTTACCACTTTCAAATATACAATTCAGTGGTATTAATTACATTCACAACGTTGTGCTACCATTAACACCATTCATTACCAAAACTTCTTGAGATATAATTGTTAATGCAGTCTCTACTCCCCTTAAAATTTATTTCCACTTACAGTTCTGTCCCTGATTCTAATCACATATACATAAGGGATGGAGCTATTTGAAATAACATTAAGATAGAAGAAAGATCTTCTAATATTACAAAAATCTTCTAAGGTCCAAAAAATTTACAACATTCTTTTCTCATGTCTTTTGAGATTGGCTTACACAAGCCAATCAGAAAATTGCACCTAGATGATAACCATCACTGAATGGTTTCCCCAATGGACAATTAGGGCAATAACAGTATTTTCCTTTAGTAATTAAGGATGGCAAAGCATCAAAACAGAAGGCAGCAAAAGGCAGCAGGAAGAATACAGGCTTTAGAGTTAAATCTAGAGTCAAACCATAACTTTACTAATTAACAGGAAAGTAGACCTCTTAGAGAGTCTCAGTTTTCCTACTCCAACAGAGGGAATGGTAATTCTTACTCCAAAGAAATGTTGTGAAAATCAAATGTGTAAGTTAAATGCCTAGCATATAGTACCAGCTATCAAATCAGGTCCCAGAGATAATTTCTTCCCTTTTCCCAATAAATATCGTAATTACCTAACATCAAATTTTAGCTCAAGTTCAGTTAAAAACATTTATCTAAGTGCGAGGCAATAACACGAACAGCTAACATGTACTGAGTCCTTATTATATGCCAGATACTGTTTTAGCACTTCACTTTTTTTTTTTTTTTTTTTTTGCAGTACCGGGGCGGGGAAGCCAGTGTTCAACCACTGAGCCACATCGGCTCCCCTAATTCATTTAATCCTCACAATTCTATACGGTGTATACTAATTATTACCTCTATTTCACAGATGGGAAAACAGGTTACATAATTCATCTAAAGGCATACACAAGTTAAGTAACTGAACCAAAAGACATACGCATAGAAAAATGATAGCCAGGATTTAACCCTAGGTGATCCGATTCCAGACTCCATGCTCTTATCGCTAAGCTGTATATTCTCTTGGTGGTGGTGGTGGCAGGGGGTGGGATGAGTAAGACATCTTCCCCTGCCATCAAGGAGCTTCTTTAGTTCAGTTGTATAAGAATTTTATTGTTCTAAGTCATTTCTAATCAACTCAACTTCATATTATGTTTTACTTTGTTTTCTGGCTGATTGCTACATGCAGTCAACCCAGCACTAACAGAGATTTCTTCTTATTACACAATCAAGTCCCATAACCCAATCTTCCCAAACAAGTACCGTATACTTTCAGCTATCACTAATAATTAAGCAGTTCAAATGAATAGAGGAGAATGAAAAAAAAAAAAAGGTATCTAATCGTAGAGATAAACCCTAGGCAGACTAAATAAAGCACAATAACAGTATCCCTACTCTGGTGGCAGCAAATGAGAAACTTCCCTCCCTCACTCTTCTCCCATAATCCCAGTTATGAAGACAATAGTTGTATTTGCTGGTCTTAAGGAGAAAATTCAACTAGAATTTAACTTTCTAATCCTATCCCATAGAAAGAGACTTACCTTTCACTTGTGCAAGGTCAATCCCTTTCTCTGCTGCCAATTTTTTTGCAAGAGGACTAACAAACAACCTTCCCTTTGGTCCAGCAGAAGGAGCTGGGCCGGCGACTGAAGGTGTAGGAGCTACAGGATGGGGAGTTGGAGGAACGGTGGCCACCTTTTGAAAAAAAGATACAAATTGTTAGTTCACCCCTGCAGAGACAGGTCTGAAAGACCAAAATTCTGTTAAGAATTCAAAAGCTGTTGTAATTAAATAATTTCATTTTTTTCCCACAGAATATAATGCAGTTGTTTTATGCTTAACCAACACAATATAGCAACATGAATAGCAAGAACAATACTTTGTGTCAAAGATAGAGCAAAGCCAAGTTATTTTACTCCATGACAAGATGGAAAGGCATGGAATTGAATACTGTTCATCAATCAATATATTCTTATAGCCTTTCTAGTATTTGAATCTCTGGCCACTTCCTTATTTTCATTTTCTTACATCACCAATATAGTTTTTGTGTTTTTTTTTTACTTAAACTACTTTTGAAATACAGAATTATGCTGGAACATTCTATGTTGAAAGAATCTTAACGAATAAACCAACAATGCTATTTGCCAGCTCCCTAGAAATATATGGGAGTCAGAAATAAAGTTTTCTTTATTTCTGAAATGTGAACTTAATCTAAACTCACCTGATTCTAGCATCTGCAGGAGCCTCGTTATAATGTTATCTATGCTTGGAGTCCATAAAAGTTCATGTTAGTGGTGAAATACTAAATTCTATGCCAAAACAATATGTTCCAATTGATTACAAATATGTTTAACCTAGATAGTATGTAATATAGCAAGACAGACAATGACAGAGATTATACAGTAAATTTTATGAAAAATGGGGAATGTAGCCTTACCTTCTAAAAGCATGAGATCTACATCTAAACAGAAAGGGAGCTTATCACCTCAATACTTGGAACTTCACTGTGCTTTGTTTTCAGCAGGACTCAAAGACAGTAGGGGGAAGAAAGCTACAAGGATCAAACTACTGACCATGAGGTGAATGGTGCAGAGCCACACACCCTACAGGTCTCCATAAATGTTAGTTGACTATCTCCCTCCTCATTCACAGACTCTTAGAGCTGGAAGGAACCTGGATCATCATCCAATTCAAGCCCCTTAATTTAGAAATGAGAAAGATTAAGTGTTCTCTCAATCCAGAAGCATACCTACCGGCGGTGGGGTAGGGGGTGGTACTTGGGGTTTTAAATCAGTTACTTCAGTTGGCCTATAGTCAGCAAATGCTGGTATATCTGCTTCTTTTTCTACAATGATACAGAGTGGGGTTCCTAGAGGGACATCTCTTGTGCCTTCAGGAATCAAGATTTTTGCCAGGTAACCTTCTTCTTGAACTTCAAAACCTGAAATAGAAAGAAAAACAATTATGGACTTAAAGGACTCCAGTAGTCTTCTAAACTCAAAGCACAGTTTTAAGTAAAAGGCTCTCCTCTTTCAAACTAGGTATTTAACCTTTCTGCACGTTACTTAACCTCTCTGTGTCTCAATTTCTTTACCTATACAATGGGGATCATAATAGTACCAATCTCACAGGGGTATTATGAAGATTAAAATAATATTTCTCAAATACTTAGAAACAGTACCTGGTACAAATTAAATACTAAGTAGGTATCTGTTAAATAAAGCCATAAGCGATTACAATGTTAGTTCTGAAAGTTATCTTAAAAATATCTTCCATACAGACCTATAGTACTCCAAGGCGGCATCAGCTGTACCACTAAAAGGCAGAACCTCGTGGATGTCAAATTAAGGGAACTACCAAGTTGGACACTGATTTGGAATTTCACACCTAAAAGCATTTTTGGAGCTTTTCAAAGAGGTTATACTTGATATACCAAATATTTCAATGTGAAAGAATTCAGCATTACTGGGGTTTCTACGGTGCTACAAATGACATTTGATTCAGTTACTGCATCTCTTAAAAGAACTCAAATATGAAGCATTGCAAAAATACAACTAAAAGAAGTCATTGCAGAGGATAAGCTTTGCTTTCTTGATCTTGGCTTTCCATGTCATTGTGCTTCCCCTTAATAATCACAATCCTTGCTGAATCCTTCCATTTCCTAGTAGAGAATTAATATGCAATAAAAGACATGATTAAAAAGAAAAGGCTCCAGAGCCAAAGTAGAATTCAGGGTTGAACAAGGTAACATTTCCCTAGAGCACTGATGCTAAAATTAAACTGAAAGGTACATCTATCATTTTCAAGGCATTTTGTTTTTTGTTTTTTCCCCAAGAAACAGAAATCTATCTCTTAATAAAATCTTAAGTGGAGGGAAGCAGATGTAGCTCAGTGGTTGAGCGCCTACTTCCCACATACGAGGTCCTGGGTTCAATCCCTGGTACCTCCTAAAAATAAAAAAAAATTAAAATCTTACAGAGAAGCACAGTATGCAAAAAATATAAAAAGGAGTTGCTCTGGTAGAAGTGGGAATGGGGAGAAGCAGGTATAGTAGAGAACCCTATCCTTTAAGTGCTCCCCTGTCCATCCCCATCCTAAGATACCATCAAGGAATTGTGGGGTTTTGAAAATAACCACTATAGAGGATGCCCAGCAATCTCCCACTAGAATGCTGGAGAATGGACAGGTCTCCCTTTAGTGGCAATTATGGGGCAGAGGGAAAAAATTCAAAATATTTATGAGCATCTAAAAATATTATCAATAACATATTGTCTAAGTGGGTTTTATTTC
>PVKH010038254.1:0-11357 GCA_004027955.1 Chaetophractus vellerosus | reverse complement strand
TTGCGATCTGATTTCTGACCTTGCATCTTCATATCAAGCTGGGTGAGTCAGCATATTAGGCAGTAGGGGTATTCCTTAAAGCCATTCCTACTCCAGGCTAACTAGCAATATTTAACTATACATGGAAGTGACTGTGGATGACATGAATATATCCCACTAAATACAGACTAAACGTATCCCCAACTAAACTTCTTTTGGGCTGCTTCTGAAAATGCCACTTCAGTGCCATCCAGCGTAAGCGTCAGTGAGATAGAGGAGAAATCCGAGTGGGAAGAGACAGCAGTCATAACTGATTTATTCTGAGTGTTTACAAAACACGTAACCGTGCATACACACGGCTAAGCCCCCTGCTAGGACCTTGGAAGGAACCTGTGCAAGTGGTGGATTCTGAAGCTTAAGGTTCATTAGCTTCAAACTGAATCTATTCTGGTTTGGTGCAATGCAATCTGGAACTAATGGAAAAGAGCAAAATTGACTTAACCGCACCGAGCAAATCAGCTGAACATTTATTTAGCCTCTAGCAAATCCCTCCCTTAAGTATTGAAAGCCAAAAACATAAAATAGGCTTCTGTTGCCAAGGGCCGATGCCAAGACTGGGCCTGTTTGCCCTTGCATCCATTCCTTGTCCTTTGCCTGCTCTGCTCCCCGTGACAGAGGGACTGACCCCCCCAGACTGCATCTCCTCCTTGGCTCTAGCTGTCACTGGACAGGTCTGCCTTGGTCCAGAATCATCAGATGTCCCAGCCCTCTGGACCCCCATATCATCATCTTCTCTTTTGCCTCTCTAACTAGGTTGGCACTGGATTCCTGCTATTGCTAATCTTTCAGATAATTCACCGCTACCACCTTGCAACCATTTCTCAGCAGTAAATTCCCTCTGTTAAAATACTCGAAGTGTTTTTTGTTTTTCTGCTTAGACCTTGACTGCTATGGCCCTGTTTCCTGAGACTTTTTGGAACTGCTGATGGAAAGGTGTAGCATTGAAAATCTACCTTAAATTAATTAGTATAGTTAATGTAATTCCAGCCAAAAATCCCAATAATATTTTTTAAGGTTGACAAAAGAGCCCCAAATAGCTTTTAAAAAAGAAGGAATGGAGGGTTAGGTGTGAGTCAGTGGTTGAACACCTGCTTCACATGTATGAGGTCTCAGGTTCAACCCCGAGTACCTACCCCCCCCCCCCAAAAAAAAAAGAAGGAATAAACTTTTACTATCAGAAATTAAAACTGGTTACAGGTTTACAATAAGAAAAACAGAATGGAAATGCCGTGAGGCTAGTTGGAAGAGGGTAAGAACTTAGTATGTGCTTGTGTCATTTCACATCATGGGTTCTCTAATAATGGTAATGGAACAACTAATTAAAAATAATTTGCTTACAATTTTTTATATCAAAACAAGGTAAATTTCAGATGGCTTTAAGATTTAATTATAAAGCATTCTAAGGATTTATCACAAGGGAGGAATCAGCAATGTGGACTAAAATGTTCTTTCTTCCATGCATTTATCACAAAGGAGGAATCAGTATTGGGGGCTAAGATGTATCTGCAAGGCTGTTCCATGAAGCATTTTTTAATAAAAATGAAAAAATTAGAGACTAGCTAAATGTTCATTAGAGTATTGATCAAGAAATAACAGAATACCCATAGGCTGGGATACCCCAGCCATTAAAAAATGTTATGTTTATTTATATGGGGAATATTTAGCTTTACATTGTTAAGTAAAAAATAATTTAAACACTATGTACACCTATTCATTAAAAATACATATGAATAATACAGAACAACATATACCGAAATGTTTACAGATGTTTCTTTCCCTTCTTTCCTCTTCTTTCCAAGACTAGTACCCCACATCCACAACTCCAGTAAATTCGTATGAAAAGCAGAAAGATGGGAAATCAGTGATTCCCCTCACATTAAATTAGTCATTTGCATTTTTAACTGGAATTGTCTTAAGGAGCAGATGCCAGATCTAAGTTACTCGCAGGGGATTGTTAGGTTTTGTACATTCAGAAGCGAGTTAGACTTCAGTGAAATCAGTCAAGTTATGTGGAGAGTTGGCCTTGAGTTTTTCTTTTTTCTTCATTCAGACTAAAGACGCCTGACAGGAAATGATTTGAAGTACAGAGTCCTACAGCCAGCTCTTTATGGTGCTTGCACCCGTGCTTCTCAAACTTTAATGTGCACACAAATCACATAGGGATCCTATTAAAATGCAGATTCTGATTCAAGAGGTCTGGGGCATGGCCTGACATTCTGCATCTTTAACGAGCTCCCAGGTCCACTTTGGGTAGTGAGGGTTTAGACAAGTCTGATATCTCCTTTTGGCTTAGTTCTAAATGATTTTTTTGCTTTTGCCATGATCCTATGAAAAAACAATCATCCTTCTGTATTCATTTCCTTTCTTCTGGGGTCCGACTGGTTTATTTTGCCTTCCTAGGACCAAATATTCTACCTGGGTTTTGAGTGAAAAGTGGGGTTAACGCCTCATGTGCGCCAAGAGCAAATAGAGAATAAAAAATGCATGGAAAAAAGAATATTTTTTATCCGAGGCAAATACTTCAGTCAGATAAAACAAAAAATATCTTTATGAAACTATTAATAAATCCCCAAGACATCTCAAATTAAACAATGGCAAGAAATGTTATGTTTGTAGAAATACATAAAATTCATTTGAGGTCAGGCCATTTTATGGTCTCAGCCAATAAAGCAGATGGGAGATTCCACTCATTTGAATGGGCCTGGGATAAAACTGTCAGTCCATGGAGCCAGGAAGGAGATTTGGGGTTCTGCTCTGGGCCAGGTAACTGAGGGGTAGTTGGGCAGTTACCCATTGTGTGTGGTGGTCTGAGCAGTGGGTGCTTGGGGTCTGAGACATCTGTTAAGAAATACCTTGGAATGGCTAAAATGCTTGTGGGCACCTAGGGCAAAATGAATTAAAGTCACTCAGAGAGTAGAGCTCCACAGACCATGGCTGAGGGGAATGAATGCAATAGGTAATGCTAGCTGTTGTGACAAATTGACCTCAAATTGTTCAATGATTCAAAGACAGAAGAAGTATGTTTTTTACTCCCTTATAGAAACAAGGAAGTTGTTTCTAGTTGGTGGGCAGCTTTCCTCCACATGGTGATTCCGGGTCATTCCACTTTGCCCACACAAAGGGGAAAAAAGCATAGAGGAGGTACACTTACTACTTAAAGTCTTTGGCCCAGATAGGATCACGTGTTTTTTCACTCACTTTGTATGGACAAGAACCCAGTCTTGGAGCCACATTAAATGCAAGAGAATCTGGGAAATGTGGACTAGCTGTGTGTGAGGAAGAAGAGGAAACTGGGTCTTGATGTATATTTTTGCTACAAAGTTGATACTTATTGGGCATGAACAAACAATGGTCCAAGCCCTAACCGAAATATTTCTATTAAAATATTAATAGAAAGGAGGAGTTGGCAGGTTACAAGTAGAAACATGCTAAGGATCTTCTAGGCAAAAATTTTACTTGCAGCAAATTGAGTAGTTAGGGGAAAAAATGGATCAAAATAATTCTGGGGGAAAATACTGTTTTAGATTAGTTTGGGGATAATTTATTTCCTCTGAGGTACTTTGTCTGCAATTAGGAGAAATTGTCATGATGCAGCCATGCGGCTCAGGCAACAAAGTATCGTAATTCATTCCTTTAAAAAAGGAACTTAATCCACGCCAAATGTTAAATGCGGCAAAAGGAAGGTCCGCCATGTTGGAGAGCTTCCCAGACAGTGTGCCCGGATGGATGGCAGAGGTCTGTGGAGATACCGATCAGCTTAGCTCTCTGAAGGATGGGTGCTGTCAAGCGCAGCTTTGGCTCCTGGGTTGGTCACCATTGTCTGCGTGAATTCCCTTTCATCTATCCCAGTGTGTGTGCCATGACACGAAACCATTTGAGAAGCTCTTCTATATGTAAAGATGCACAGACGGTTCTCTGAGAACCTTGCACTTTTCTAGTTACAATGAGATAACTAATAGATAACTCTTCCCGGTATCTTTTCCTAGCTCCATGGAATGTCATTGATTTTATCTCCAAGCTTTCATCTCTCCATTCAACGATTGTTTATTAGAGCAGCTACTCTCTGCCGGGCACTGTTCTAGGCACTGAGTCCTGACTCTTGACCTTCAAGGTTGTATTTACACTGTTTTGATTTCATTCTTATAGCTGCCTATATTTTTTCACTCTTACTTAGCCATATGTGAATTTTCCTGTTAGACTGACAAAAGTAAGTACACCCTGGGGAGGGGGAGGGAAGGAGGGAGGGGAACGAATGCTGAATGGGTCCAGAGTTTCTGCTTGTGCTGCTGAAAAATTTTGGTGTGGACCGTGGTGATGGTAGCACAACATTGTGAATGTGATTAACCACTGAATTGTATACTTGAAAGTGGTTAAAATGGGAAATTTTATGTTGTATATGTGTTACAACAATAAAAATTAATACAAAATAAACATATAAGGAAGAATTATTTTAATAGAGAAGAGGAATAAATTTCAGGATAAACATGAAAAAAAAATAAAGGTAAGTACAGAGCAGATATTAATGGACCCTAATTAGGCTTCCTGCACTCTTTAAGACGTCTTGTGCATTTTCTCTGAGATTTTCAAATGGCACAGATAACAGTTGGGGAAATGTATGTATATACTGGGGCAGGAAAAAGAACCTTAGTCTTTTTCCAATCAAAATGAGGAATTTTCCACTTTTCCTTACACGAAAGGAAAACCTCCATCTATCTCCTGACAGGTAGATACTAACTAAAATTAACGCACAGCTGCCAGGTTCTTACATTAAACACTTAGTTTCTGTTTAATGTTTTCTTTATCAAGATCCTAATACTTCATCAGACACACACGGCTTTAGTCAAGGAATTCCTCAGAACTGATTTCTAAGAGCTTGCCTCCCTTCCAGAAATGAAGATGTTTAAACAACATTTAAACAAAACAAAACAAAACCAAAAAAAAAAAAAAAAAGAAAGAAAGAAAAAACTTAACAAGGATTTTTAAACGGAGATTTATAGTGGCTTCATCACAGGCTCATTCCTACAGAGCTCTGCCCCGGGTGGCCGTCCGGGGGCTGCCAAAGCCTGCGCGGTTTGCTCGGACACCCCGGCTAGGCAGTCTGGGCTGCTCCAGTGCATCCCAGAATCCTCTTTGGTAGTAATGCTATAATCAAAGGCGCCAGAACAATATTTAGAACAATAATACCAGTGTAGAGAGACAGCTGCTGCTATTTACGCCATTAACAGAATCTTCTAGACAGACCTTCGGTATGCAATGGCTTCAGGGAAACCCCAATGTGTAGAATCGTGAGTGCCACCACCCAAGGATCCAGGAGTTTCTTCTCCAGAGAGAGTGAAGTATGCTGGTTATGAGGCAAAAGCTATTGAATGGCAGCAGGAGGAAATCTCAGAGGTCCAAACTAACTCCCTCGGACTGTTACTTGAACTGGTTTGCTGTAGCTTAACACATTAGTGTAGGTCCAAAATGTTCCAACTTAAGCCTGCCTCAGACCAACCGACTCACTCCCTTTCACGCCAGCCGGGGTGGCTTAGTTCTTTCTGGATCACAAATCTACCCCTCTCTTCCAGGTTTCAACTGTCTCTCCGTGGTAGTCTAAATATTGACATAATGCTCTCTCTGCTCTTTACTAGCTCTTCTTTATCAAGCCTCTTTCTTTCCAGGGCCTTGCTAATGAGCTGGTCAAATTCTCCTCAGTGTCTGCTCCGTTTCCCAGGCGTTTTCTAGTTGACCTTTGAGTGGTCAATCAGGGCTGATGCCTCGGCCCCACGGCCCCACTGTTAACTTGGTGCATATCACATGCTCTCCTTTATTTTTATTTATTCTAACGTTCTCTTTCATCCTTCAACCTTGCCTACTTCCTTTCCCTTTGCTGAGACAATTGATCGAGAATTCTGCTTCCCCAACAAATAAAAATCACATAACTTTTTCCTGGAAAAAGTCTTTTAAACAGGAAATCAATGCCATCCAAAATATACCTTTAGGAAAAAGGGTTCCATCACCACCTTCAATAAATTCTCTCCTGTTTCTCCCCTCCCCTCATTTGACTGCTACTTTTCTTCCAGGGGCAAGCTGGGATATTATAATTTGGCCACTTCTCCATAATTCCAAAATAAGGAGCCAAATGTAGTTGAGTAGACTTGGAATTTGAAGCAGGTTTAACAAAGGATCTAGTCCCATTATTTGCTTTGTAATCAGCTATGTGCAAGATTTGGGAAAACCAGCAGATTAAAAACTACTCACGTTTCTTTTCTCTCAGTGTAGAGCAGGGGTTCTTAACCAGGTGTCCATGGACTCCCAAAGGATCTGTGGAAAGATTTCAGGGGGTCCATGAGCTTGAATTGAAAAAAAAACTACTTATTATCTTTATTTTCTACAACCTCTAACTGAAATCTATCATTTCCTTCACTTACAAATGTATGCAATAAATAAATTACACTAGTATTCATTTCACCTGACTGGCAAAAGGGGTCCGTGGAACAAAAAAGGTTAAGAACCCCTGGTGTAGAGGGTACCTATTAGGTAATTCCTGGAGGGGATTTGTGCACAAGAATTGTATTGTATTGTATTGAAATGAATCCAAAATCTAGACTGGGCTCCATGTGTTAAAATGTGTTAGTTGCTCTTCTTACCTTGAAAGAGCTGATGAGTTGAGCAGGCAAGGTTGGCATATAGCACAAGAGCCATTCAAAATGGCAGGAGGGTTTCTACTGTGTCTGCTGTGGGCAGGCAGACAGGGATAACTTCCAGAGAAGGTTGGACTGGAGCTAGACTCCGAAGGACTTTAAGATAGGCAGAGTGGAGAGAGCAAGCTATTGCAGAAGTGGGACATGGTTAGAAGCAGGTAAGCGGCCTTGCTGGGGGAGAATAGTCAACTGGGGGATTTGGGGAAGCATGGGCAGGCAGTTAAGATAGAGCCAGATGAAGGAGAGCTGTTGTTAGCAGGATGAACTTTTTGGAGGGTGTCTGGAATTCTTAACAATTTTAGAATGTATCAGGGATAAGCAGCTAAGTGGAGAAAAATTCCACTTTCTGACACTTTGTCCCAGTGATGTTCAACCAGCTGTCATCATCTTGATCAGCATTTTGTCTTATTTAGTCCTGCAGTTTATGCCATGTTTTGTCTATAGTTTTCTTTTTTTTTTTTTTTGCTTATTCTTTCTCTAGTGGCGTATCTTTTGAAATTGTGTCTTCTATCCCCTACTCTTCATGTCAGGAAGTAATACTTGGATTTAGGTTTGTGTCCACTTGACTTAATTCCAAGCATCATTAGTTACATCGAAAATCCTATTTATTGTATGGAGTTGAAATTCCTGTTATTATTTGCTGGAGAACTCTTGAGATTTTTTTTTAATAAAGAAAGTTCATATGAAATCATCTCAGTGGGAATCTTCCTTGCAAATGCATTTCCATTTTGAACCTGAGGTTAATTCACATACTAACTATGGAATATTGAGAATGCAGAGGACTGGATTCCCAGGCCTAAGCCTTCAGTCACATTTCTTACATTCTCTGTGTATCAACATTTTCACCTGTAAACAGAAACCAAGCACAATTTCTACCAGTCTTGAACGTCTGGAGAAAGAGTTTGACTAGGTGGGCAATGAGGGGTTGTTGGATGTATTTTGTTTAGCAAGGGTATGTCTAAAATTATTTTCCCTAATTCTGATACCTCCACTGTTGTTTGATCCAGTAGAAATTACCACAGAAAGCTTCCTGAGATACAACCTTCATCATGTCACATGATGTTCCTCTACTAGAGAGTCTACAGTGATTTTGTCACTTTTGACATCAAGATTCAATGCTTCCATGCTCTTTCTTCTTTCAGAGCTCTGTCAGTATCTATCGTCTTCTCACCTGCTTCTCTGTATCCCACGTCCCCATCTGACTAATAGTTGTGTGTGTGTATCCACGTGGTTGTTAATTGCTCTCTATTTATTTCTTGTAATTTAATTCCTCCCTCCTACTGCCCCACTCACCTTCTCAACTAAATATATGCTCCTCCAGTTTAGGGTCGATGCTTCTTTGGTATTTCCCATAGTCTAAGCAAAAGGCTGGGCACATCTTAGCCTCTCAGGAAATATGCATTGATTGATTGATTAAACATCACAATAAGTGCTTAATAAAGGGAAATAAGTGCGTGGGAGACAGACAAATATACACTTTAAGTTCCAGAATCATTCATTTGCCAAGCTGGGTCATCGATACATGGTGGTAATTCTATTTCAGCAAACTGTCTTTTTAACGGCCCACATCAAGGCAAGGAAATGTTCTGAAAATGAGATGATGCCAAGCCTGGATTCCAAAGACCACCCACAGAGGCTTCTGGAGAGAAGAGAAGAGCACTGGAGGGGGATGAAACAATTCTCAGGATGAAGGGGCTGGGCAGATGGATGGAGGACCACAAGGTGACCCAGTCAGGGGCAAGAAGGAAGACAACAGGCTGCTGTAGGTCTTGGGCAGCAAAAAGTTTACATGGATCAGTTTATACTGTTGGATTAATACTGTTTGGCTGCAAAAAAATAGTGTAAATAAGATGAATATAAGCCATCTGGTTGGTATATTGGTGGAAATGATGAACAATAAGAGGTTAGGAGAAATGTTGCAGATAGCAAGAGATGCATTTTAGCTTTTTAAGAATTAATACAGCTTTGTTATTTAAAATTCGGGGAAATTTACTGGGTTGGTATTGTTATGCTAATCACACAAAAAGTGATTGCGTGCCCGTAAGCATTTGGACTCCTCTTGCCGTCATGGCCAAGGGCCTCTGAAGTTTCTCAAAGTTGGGAGCAGATGATAATGCTTCAGGGACAGCCAACTAGGATGACTGAGCACATGCCAACTGTTCTGTGTTACAACTAATTAAAATTTACAACAGAGTTAATCTGGCAACATCCACATATTTAACAGTATGGATAATCGTTATTGTGCTGGGAGGCTTTTACGAATGAGTGGTGACCAGATCGCATAAATGCCTGTAATTTGTGTTTCTTTACACAGTTATGCTGAGCCTTTACAGATTTTCTCCTCTTTGTTGGGACTCCAATAACCAAGAAACAAAGCCAATGTTAACAATTTTCCATGACACTGGATTAATCCCCTACACACAAACACACAGACACTTTCAGGCATGGCACACATGCACACACCTTAAAAGATGAAGGTCCTGGGTTTGATTTCTTGGCAATACGTTCTTCATGCTGTCATGTCTTCTCAGTTCTCCTTTGTCCCCAATCAAGAGGCCCTAGAGCAGTTGGACTGTGGTTCTCAACCCCTGTCAAGGAAAGTAAGGAAGCCTGGGGTCTGGGCCTTGCTGGGCTAAGAAGTGAAAGCTCAGGAATCACTCTATGGAGATGGAGATAAAAAGGGGCCCTGAGCTTGGGAGAGGCCTGGCCTGGGGCAGCAGGAAGGTGGGGAAGGAAAATTCCCCTCCTCTGGGCATCTAGGGAAGAGAAGAGAAGGAGGTTAAATTTTAACTCTTTAAAATATTTTTTCTTAATTTTTTTCTACACAATAATTGCACAGGTTTTAGAAAAATTAAAAATAAAAATTATGTGAAAAGAAGAGCATAACTCTGACATGGCTTTGCAGCCCCAAGTGATAACACGTTTAAATGTAACTTACCATACCCAGACATGCACACACAGATAGCTCCCCAAAATGTGATCATACTGTTTTGTAATCAGCTTTTTAATCTGATACATCGTGAGCACGCTAATAAATTATCTCATATACATTCAAGGCCTGATTTTAGTAATTACATGATAATAATCGTCAGTTCTCTTGAGTGCTTGCTACATATCAGAGAACGTATAGAGATTTGTTGGTTAAGAAAGCTAGAATTAATACCACAAAATATTATAAAGTGGGGTGCAGCACAAGTTTTAGAAATTTTTGTACATTACAGAAGAAAAAGGCAAAGGAATGTGAAAAAACATCTAAGAAAAAATGAGCATTTTGCAGACAGATGTCTATCCCTATCCAGAGCTTTTAGCACCATGAGGAATTTTCAATATTTTTATCTTTTTCAGGCTTTTGCAGTAGGATTTGGAGTGGGAGAGTCAGACATATGTCCCCAAGCCTCTACTCTATTCTGGAATCACAAGCTTGTTCTTTTGACATGTTAGTTTTGAAATCCAGCATAGTTATTTGAGTGGAAAAAGTGTCTTTCAGGTTTACACTCAGCCAAGAATAGATTCATTCTTCCACTTTACAAAGTGAATAATTGCAAAGTTGCCATTTTCCTTCTGTACAATACACAGGAATCTACTGAGAAGTCTGTGCCACCAAAGCAGGACTTAACTGCCCTCCCCAAAAGGAATAGAAAATGGGACCCATGGCCGAGGACAGAGGAAGCAAAAGGGAGTCTGGGGATAGATGAAACAAATGATCTGTGTCAGTTAGCTATTGCTGTGTAACAAACCACTTTAATATTCAGTAGCTTAAAACAACACCATTGATTTTCATTCACATATATTGGGTCAGCTGGGAGTTGACTGGTCTAGTTGTATCTATAATGACTCATCTGGGCTTGCTTATCACTGCAGGTTTTGCTCAGCTTTTCTTTGCAAACGTTCATTTTGGGGCCCTGGCTGAAGGGCTAGCAGCTACTTGGGGGAAGAAAGGAAACTGTTCTCATGGCTATGGCAGAGGTGCAAGTGCTCAAATACTACCACACAAGTGTATGGCAAACTTTTGCTTGTGTCATTGGCCAAAGCAAGTCACACAGCCAAGTCCAAAGAAAAGGAGTGGGAAAGTCTCTCAGACTGACTAGCACATCATATTTTGCAATATTTAGCACTGAAAGCCACATCCTGGGAAATCTCTCAGTCCTGGGAAAACTAGGATGATTGATCACCCTTGGGGAAGTTCGATCTGACTTTACTTGGACGAATTGCAAAGCTATAAAGTGAAGGACATGGGTGCAGGAAGGGCTAACAAATAGGGGTCAATAATTCAATCTACCCCAGGATGGAAGGTGTGTACCTATGGCTGGGAATTCTACACCCATCTGTTGGGAAGAGCTCCAGGGCCAAGGTGGGTATGGATCTATCTGCCTACCATTTGTACAGTACTTTAGATAGTTGGAGCATGTTCACACTCTCATTTGATCCCTGCGTCAATCCTGTGAGATAGACAGGAGTGGCATTTTAGCAATCTCAGTTTACAGTTGAGGAAACTTTCTCAAGGGTTTTCAAGTCTTGACCAAAGTTAGATAAACCCTACTCAGAGCTTTGGTGAGTAAAGGGTGAAGACCAGATCTTTTGACTCCCAGCCTCAAATCTTGTACATGCTTCCTATAAAACAGTTCCTTTTGATAA
>PVKH010038253.1:0-11349 GCA_004027955.1 Chaetophractus vellerosus | reverse complement strand
TGGTTCAGCCTCTGCATTCCAGGAAGCAAATGCATGCGAAAACTGTGGACGTGGAGAGCTGCACATGGCGCGTCCCACTGTCCCCGGGCAATGTCAGGAGATTGGGGGTACGTGCCAATCCACACACTGCTGTGCCAGAATTTGTACGCGTGGTGAATTCCTGAGGTCCGTGAATAATGTTTAGTACATATAAATGAGCAGAGCCACGGGTGTTGTCCTGTAATGCCACCATATGGCCCATTTACACGGCCCCGTTGGCTTTCCTGTGAGAGAAAGGGGGTGTTTTAACCAACTCCCCAGGAATTGTGAGCCTGCAGTTTGTCTTACCTGTGCCACAGTCACTGGGAGCTTGTGTATTGCATGTGGGTCACGTGTGTCCCAGTGGAATGAACCCTGCTCCCCTCGATAACCTCTCCTGCTCGTCCACGGGGGTGTTTCATCCACACCGTTCATGGGCCCTGGGCTCTTTGTGCCTTTGAGGAGCTGGTTGAGCTGACAACTGACATGAGCTGTGGATGCGATAGCTCTGAATTAGTTTTCAAAGCAAAAAATAACTTTCGCTTTAAAATTTGGTTTATAAACGTGAGGCATATTCATTGTTAAAATTTTTAAAGAACACAGAAATGCTTATATGAAGGTTAAAATATTGGCCCCCGGTCCCAGCACCTGAACGTACACAGCAGTCCCGTTACCAGCACCACAGGCCTCTCTCCATGTGACGGTACTCACTCAGCACCCAGAGGGGCCCAGGGTACGTGCTCCATTTTGCCATCTGCTTTTTTCACTCAACAGTAGTCAGTCTTAAAGTCATCATTTTATATGGCTGCACCATAACCCATTGTCTCCACATATTATTTTTTGTTTGATTCCCTATTGACAAGCAATTAGGCAATATCCAGGGTTTTGCCTTTATAGACGATGCCAAATCAAATGTCCTCGTAGGCTTCCTTAGTTATCTCATTGGATTAAATTCCTAGAAGAGGTATTATTGGGTCAAGAATTGCAGAGTTAACATTTCTTTATGTACTGTCAAACTATAGCTTAGAAGTTGCAAACCTATGCCCAATCCCACCAGTAGGGCACCGTCTGCATCCCTGCTTGTGCTCTCTTCCATCTTCAAGTTATGGAATGAGAAAGCATGAGCACACAAGACTTGTGGGTGATTAGGAGGCATGAGAAGCAGGGCAAGTCTGCACGTGAGACATCAAAAGCACCAGGCTCGTGTGTGTGTTTGCCAGAGGATACGCGTGAGAATGTTCATGCCAATTCCTAATTGCCAAACACTGAAACCAATCCAAATGTCCATCAGCAATTGAGTGGAGAAATGAACTACAGTATAATCACGCAATGGGTTACTCTACAGCAGTGAGAATACTGTTCTACTACGTGCTATGGTATGGGTGACTCCCACAGTTGCTTTTGAGCAAAGAAGCCGAACATTTAAAAAACCCAAAAACCTACTATATGAGTCCATATGTAGAGATTCAAAGAAGTAATCCATGGTGTTCGAAGCCATGATAGTGGTCACTCTTGGGGGGTGGGGGGTTGGGGTTAGTGCCTGGAAGAGCACAAGGGAGGATTCTGGAAGACAGAATCTTTCTTGACCTGGGTGCTGGTCACACAGGTGTGTTTTCCCACCCGTACAATTACAGTTTGTCACTTTTCCCAAATAGAATAAAATAAAAATCATACTTAAATGTGAGTAACTGGCAAGCCAGGGTGTCAGGGCAGGTCTCTCTTTCTTATCGGAGCCATGTATCCCCGTCTTTACCAGGTGAATTCTTCATCAGTTTTGAGGACGCAGTTTAGAAGTCATTTCTCCTGGAAGTCCTCCCGGACTCCTCCAGTCTGGTCAGCCACCTGCCCTGTGCCCCCAGGGACTCTGTACTCATTCTCAAGCACTGCTCTCTCTGCTTGCTTGCTTGTTGATGCTCTTCTCTAGATGTGAGTTTCTTTGTGCCAGACACAGTGCTTGGCACATAGTAGCCTCCCAGTATTTGTTGAAAAATTAGACTAATATTTTTCATCTTTTTTAACAGACTTTACCTAGGATTAATACAGATACCTCTTGTTATTGGCTGTGGATTATAATGTAGAGAATTCATATGGATGCTTTGTTTATATGATTAAATATGAAACTTGAATATATTCCTAGGCTTTTCTGGCTGCTCTCTTGTTTGTCATTGTTGTTTGTATTGTTTATTTATCAACTAGTCAGGCAGCTTAGTAGTGGGCAAGGCAATGGTTTCTGGAATCAGATAGACCTGGGTTCAATCCGGATCCATCCCTCACATCTCTGTGGCCTTGCATGAGTTATTTAGTCTTCTAGAGTCTCTGTTTATCCATCTGTAAAATGAGATTGACAATAGAACTTACTTTATAGCATTGCTGTGAATAATAAAAGAATGTTAATATTAGTAACAAATACCAGTTTTTGTATGTTTGCTCTGTGCCGGGCACTGTTCTAAGCTCTTAAAAGTGTATGGTGTAATTTGTTCAATCTTTCCAACACTCCTATCTATTTTCTAGTCTAGAGAGCTGTAAGTGGCAGTCAGTAAGTTGTAGGGTCAGGATTGAAGCCCAGGCAGCCTCTGTGTTAAAGGGATTATTGTGTGTGGAGTCCTCCACAGCCAGCCTGTTACCTGTGATTATTATCATTGTCACTTGCAACATCATTATTAATATAGTTTTCTCTTCTCTCTCTCTCGCAGATGTTTTTCAGCAAGGTAAGTTTCATTGCCTGCTGCCTGCTTTTCCATGGACTGTGTTCTTTTGGGAACAAAGGTAAATTCCCTGTGCGGAGGGTTTGGGGTTTTTGTGTTCTCTGTGGACGTGTCACATGGGCTTGCGGGAGCCAGAGGGACAGTGGCTGTTGGTGGCCTCTGCTCTCCAGCTTCTGCTTCTTCCACTGGACCGTGCTTGGGGGTGCAGTGGGGAACCAGACGATTGGGCCAGGGATGACTGGAGAGGGGTCTACAGCTGGGCCCCTGGAGGGGGTGGCAGGGTGTGGGACTGTGAGACTGGTGAGGAGCAGTTGTCTCGGAAGGGAGGTCAGGTGGGAGGCCTCTTGGCAGGAACCCCCTCCAGAGCCACCCCTTGGGGCTCCTGTGTCAGGGCTAGCTGCTGCTTTGGTCAGGGCTCCAGACGCTGGTTGACGTGCCGGGCAGACATGTTGCTGTTGTGGAATTGTGGGCACGACCCCGGCTGGCTGGTCACTTTGTCCGCTTCAGCCCAGCTTGCCCCACATCCCTCCAACCGGACCTGTGACTGAGACGGGGCCAGGCAAGGGTGTGCCATGTCTCATTTGCTTTAGCAGCCAGGGCCACGTGTTCTGGGGAGCTGGAGCTGGAAAGCCTGAACCCAGACTACATCCTTTGGCAGACCTGGTTGACTTTAAACTCCGGCTTTGTTTCAGTCTCCCACTTAGGATGCACAGCCACTGCTCTCTGGGGTGTGGAAGGAGACTCATAGGTTACGGTGCTGTTTAACCTGCTAGACACACGTTATGGGGGGTGGGGAGGGGCTGCCTCTACTCTTTTTTCATCATAGTTTGCAGTGACTGGATAAAAGTGGCATGGCAGGCAAAACTGTTTGTATTCAAGCTGGGAAATATGTTTGTAGCATGCGTCTGCTACATCTTTCTTGACTCCAAGGCTGGCTTGGAATAAAAGACACTGGCTTAAAAATACATCCAGGCATTCCATAAATAGCCTCCAAATAATCTTACAGACTCGATGTTTTCACAACTGTTGTTTCACCCTAAACATGCAGAGGGTGTTACGGAGAGTATCTGCCTGCTCTCTCTGATAGAAGGTACTGCTATCAGTGAAGGTAACAACGATGATACTGCTGTGTTGTCTTTTAAGAGTCTGGAGTCATAGACCTACTTTTATAAATAATTCATAAATCCCAACAAGCCATAAGTAATAAGTTCCATTTGGCTAGAGACTACGAGATGAGCAAAATTGAAAAGGTGCCGCGCCTGTTCATGTATTGAAAGTGCTGTTGTCAGGGCCCATGGCTGCGGTGAGTTTTCTACCTTGACAAATTGGGGGTTCAGTGGGATGCTCTGGGAAGAGAATATTTTTTCGATGAACTAGAAAGCAAGCATCACCCAACGCTGAATTGCATTTCTCCTCTTGAAACACAAAACCCCTGGAGTTTTGAAAGCCTCGCCGGAGCACGTGGACCGAGGCTCCTGGAGTGTGGGGAAAAGAGGAGGCTTGTGTCAGAGCTGCCTTTTCTAATGCACAATGGTGAGTGCTCCTGGTTGCTGGAGTCGGTATAAAAATGGCTTATCAGTCTGCCCCTGTCAAGTTTGCCTCCTTTTTTAATCAGTCATGCCGTTCGATTGATGGGATTGGCCTGTCACTAACAATGATATGCAGAGCAAAAGTTATAATCATCCACAAATCACAGGCTATCGAGACTTAATCGCATCTTCCAGAGACGGAAGCTGCTAGCTACCCGTTGCCCTGTAAAGTGGTGTGGTGGCAGCTCCTTTATAAGATTTTCCTGGAATTTCAGATGGAGAGAACACAACTTGCTTTTGTGAATTATTTACACAGCTCGGGTCTTATAGGACCACTGTGCATGGAGGCACAGTCCCTGAAATGATGGCAAAGCGCTCGCCATCCGGCACCCCTCCTTCCCTTTGTTTCTGGCCACGCTGCCTGTGAAATTAAAGCTCAGTGGAACATTCAGCCAGTGCAGTCAGAAAACCAAGACAAAATGTGCTACATCTTACAGACAGCCTAAAACATGATCTTTGCAACATCTTCTGTGGTTGAAACTTGGTTGCCAGAATTGTGCCATTAACTTGAAACATGGGGGTGGTGAATTGTGCTGGCAACAAATGGGAAACAATGCACCTTCAATGAACAGATGTCCCCACAGTGGTGACTGCGTGGCTCTGCCCTCCTGACCACACAGCGGGCATCCAGGCCCTGCTGGCCTTGGCACGGCCACGTTCTCACAGGAAGCTGGGGGAAGGTGCAGCTTTGCGCATGTGAGCTCCTGACAGTGACTGACCGAGGCCTCTTTGCCCAGAGGAGTCCTACGCGTTTGGGCTGCTGTGCGCCATGGCAGGCAGAAGCGGCAAGCAGGCTTGTAGCCGACAGCATCAGACATTCTCAGAGGAGCCAGAAGTGATTTCCTCTGGATTGCATTATCTTTTATTTCACTACAGATCAATCTTGTTATAGTAGGTGACAGCGCAGCAGCTACTGCTGGGTTTTCTCTGCTATATCCATGGTGTGTGCATGTGGGAGTGTGTTTTACCCTGCTTCTGTGCCAGACATTTTACAGCTTGTTTCAGCTCTTTCATCTGTAAATGCCACTTGCTGTGGTGCTCAGACCACTGGGTATGAGGACAGTCAAGGACTAGTGAGTCTGCAGCTGGGCCTTTTGTACGTGGGAGTTGCAGGCAAGGAGCCTTAATTGACCCACATTTTCTGTTGTCCACAGAGCCCACGAGCTGTTGGATGGCTCTCAGAAATTCCAAAGTGCCATAGAATTGCTCTTCATAACATCAAATGCAATTGAAAACGCTGTGTGTGCACACGTGTCTAGCATCTCAAGTTGTAGAGCCCTTATATACCAATCACTTAATAATGACGAAGTCAGGGCCACACACACTCGCCTCATTGGAAGTTATTGAAGCACCTTTTGAATGCTCATCCCTGGGCTCAACCTTGTGCTGAAATTGAACAGAAAACCAAGTGAGTGGCTTGGCAATCAGAGCAGTACCACTTGGCAGGGCGTTTTAAAGCCTAAGTGGGCACAGCAGAAAGATTTCATCATTGAGTTTTCAGATCTGTGCTGGGAACTGAAGTCCCTTAAAGACTCAGAGCCCAAAGAGACACAGCCTTTCCTCCTCCTCCTTACCTGGAACTGGGATCTCACTGGGAAGATTTTTCTCCAGGTCCAGTAATTTTTGATACCTCTCAACCATAGTGCAGTTATTTATTCCACAACTGGGAAATATGTGCCAGGTACTTTCTAGGCCTTGGAGATAAGGGAGAGAAGAAGACAGCAAAGGCCCCTGTTCTCGTGACACTTCAGTTTGGCTTGAGGAGGCCTTCGGTAGCTATATTAGCCAAAAGGGGTGCTGGTGCAAAGTGCCAGAAATCTGTTGGCTTTTATGAAGAGTTTTTATTTGGGGTAGAAGCTTACAATTACAAGGCCCTAAAGAGTACAACTCAAGGTTACTTCCTCACCCAAAGTCAGTTGCCACGTGTTGGAGCAAGATGGCAGGTGATATCTGCTAGAGTTCAGCCTTCCTCTTTCCTCTTAAGGCTCCATGGGCCCAGCTTCTTCCGATCTCAGTTGTAGGCTGGAGGGCTCGTTTCTTTCCGTGCCTGATCAGGGCTCTGGTCTCTTCAGCTGCAAACTATCAGGCAAATGGCTCAGCTCTCTCCAGGGCCCCAGGATCAAGTGCTCTCCTCAGCCATGTCTGTGGAGCTCTCTCTATTCCCACGTATCTTCTCTGTGTTCTCCTTGAGTGAATGTCCGTTTATATAGCCCACAAAGAGGCCGGGGACTCAAACTGAGTGGCCCTAATGATATGGCTGAATCAAAGCCCTATTCCTAACATAATTTAATCAAAGGCATCTCAGCTGAATCTAATACAATCAAAGGGTATTACCCCCAGAGGAACATACCAATTTACAAATATAATCTCTCTTTTTGGAATTCATAAATAATCTCAAACTTCCATAGAGGCTAAGTATGTAAATAAATAGGGTGATTTCAGAGAGGGATACATGCAGTAAAGAAATATCACGAGTTGAAGTGAGAGTTGGTAGAGGTCCCTGTTAGATGGGATGGCCAGAGAATGACAAGAAGGGCCAGCTGCTAGAGGATCTGCAGAAACGGAGAAGGACCAGCAAGTGACAAGCCAGTTAGGCAAGAACAGCCTGCTAATGCTCCAGGAGCAGAAGGCAGCAGGCGTGGCTGGGGCTCCCCAGTGAAGGCGAGAATTGTGTGAACTGCACAAGGAGAGGAAGGCAGGATTGTAGCTCAGGAGTGAGAGGAAGTCAGTGGTGGGTTTTAAGCACAGGAGTGGCATGATCTTATTTATATTTTAAAATCATCCCTCTGGCAGTCAAGACAGTGTGCAGGAACTGTGCACGAAAAGTTAAAATCGGGACCGGAGCTGCCCACACCTTAACTGCAGCCTGGGGGAGCCTCGTTCCCAGCCAGCTTGCCTCTGCTGGGTGCCCACTTTCTGCTCACCTAGCCTGTGTTGAGTCTTGTACGTGGCTCATGCCTCCTCTCCTGGCAAATTAAGCTTATCAAGGACATCGTTAAAATAGTCCTATGTACGTCTTCAGATTTAAAAAAGCCAATTTCTCTCTAATCCTCCCTTCCATACATATGTGAGTGTGTGTCTATTATATATATAAATAACCTCAGCTGGGTGTGATGCAGAGGCAGGGTAGAAAGTGTCAGTGTTTGCAGAGTCAGGTAGTAGTATAAGGGAAGGGGGCCATGAGGCTGTAGACCCCCGGAACCACAGGACCATCTACAGATAGCCACTCCGCAGCTCCACACGGTGAGGCTGTGCAGGAATTTGGGCCCAGAGTTGCCAGATCCTCATGATTGTCAAGAGGGGCCAGGAGTCTGGGATTGTATGCAAACCTTTTAATTAAAGCTTAACCAAACCAACTAAGCCCATTTGTGTCCAGAATGGCCTCTGAGCTCAGGAAAGCTGGTGGCCATGCTCAGGAGACCTCGTTTTACTCCTAGCACGGTGGCTGCCATTGGGCGAGTGGCTTGGGCCAGCGGCTTTACCCTCTGGCCTCATCTGGAAAATAAGTTGGACAGATCCCTGACACCAGTTTGGTTTCCCATAGCCATTGTATCTTGAGAAGTTTGAAGTGGATTTGAGTTGAAAAAAAACAAACAAACAAAACAAAACACAGAATATCCACAGTGTGAAATTACCATGCTTCAAGTTTTGGGTGTTCTCTAGGGAACTTGGGCGAATGGAGAGGTTTCCCTAGTGGCTGAGCATTAAGGTTAAAAGAATTTGGGTTTAGAAGTGTAAGCTACTCACATGGCATTTTCAAGCATCAGCTCTTTCCCACATGGATTAATACAGGAATTCACAATGGCTGGCATTGCTTTTATTAAATTGAAGAGGACAATAAATCATAGTTTGGTTTCTGGCAGCAGAATCCAGGCTGTTAATTGTTGGGGTGGGCTTGTGGTGACAGAGGACTGCTGCCATTTATAATGTGCTTGACTTGGGCTCTTTTGCATATTTCAAATGTATTGGTCAAACTGCTGGAGCTGCATCTTAGATTTTCCCAGCGACTTCAGGAAACCCATCTATTATAAAGCTAGGACCCCCTAGCCATGAATTATGGCCCTCTAGTAATGTTATATAGTATGAAATATTGTTTTCTTTATGAGTGTGGGATTTGGGTGAATAAATTAAACCTGTCTTTACTATTTCCAGGTAGAAGTCCTAAGTTGTCATATGATGGTTACCTAGTAAGCGGAAAACATGCATTAACATTTTTATGGTGGAAAATCTTTGGTTCCCTGTTCACACTTCCTATATGCAAATATTTTCTGGGAATGTATATCATCTCCCTGTTCTGTGCAGAATCAGTAGAATATTCTGAGTCACGTAGGAAATGCATCCGTCTTTCCAGCACACACTGAACAACATTGCCATTTAATTTTACATAGATTCACTTTGTGTGCGTGTGTGATGTATGAGGAAAACCATATTTAAATAATCACATTCTCGGAGGTGCTCTGTCACATTGAGCGTGGGTTGTGCAGAGCTGCTTGTTCCCTGCCAGATGACCTTGGTGGGGGCGGGGTGGGGTTATGCATTGCAGATTCATTGTGTGCCGACTCCCATACTTCCAATCTGAGGGCATGAGCCCGGGGTGGTTTTAGTGCTTCCCCTTCCGGTATGCTGTGTTTCAAAATTGCTAGGTCATTCAGGGCCGCGGCGGCTTTTAGATTCTTCTGTTGAGGAGGTTGCTAATAAGAAGGATAGTTTGTCCTATTTTTTAAAATCCTATTAGAATGGCAATAGTAATAAAATAATAAAAATAATGATGATAATGGCAACATTTGTGTGCCTCCTGTGTTCCAGGCATTGGTCTAGGTACTTAATACACTTATTGGGTTCTTGATATAATTTGATGGAAATGGCACTCTACGTCTGTGATCTTCATCCCCTAACCCCATAATCCTAGTCTAATCATAGGGAAAAACATTAGACACATCCCAAGAGAAGGGCATCCTACAATACATCTCACCAGTACTTCTCAAAACTGTCAAGGTCATAAAAAACAAGAGAAGTCTGAGACTGGCCCAGCCCCATGGTGCCTAAAGAGGCATGACGATGAAATGTAATGAATGTGGTATTCTGGACCAGGATAGGTAAAAGCTAAGGACATCTAAATAAACTATAGATGTTAGTTAATAATAATGTACCAATATTGGTTCATCAATTGCAAGATGGTATTAATAAGGGAAGCAGCATGTGTGTGTGGGGGGAGGCATATTATGAGAACTCTCTGTACTACATGCTCAAATTTTCTGTGAATCTAAAACTGTTCTTAAAAGTAAAATCTACTAAATAAAAAGAATTCCTGGCTGTACCACTCACTAGTTAGCTCATTACCACCAGGTCAGCTTCCTCCTCTGTAAAATGGGATTACTGGTTATATACTTACCCTCATTAAGTTTAAGGAAGAGGGGCTGGCCATATAGTCCAGTGGATAGGGCGCCGGTATACCCCATGGGAGGCCCCGGGTGCGGTTCCCAGACCGCCTTGAGAAGGGCAAGCCGCCATGGGCGGGCAGCAAAAAGCTGCCACGGACAGGGCAAAGCCGCCACGGGCAGGGCAAGTCACCCGCGAACGGAGTGCAGCCAGCCACCCGCGAACTGAAGCGGAGCCAGCCGTGAATGGAAGCAGAAGCCGCCCACAAGCGGGGCAAAGCCGCCTGCGCGGTGACCGGTCTCGGTGCGTTGCCGCAATGGGGGGAGACAAAGCGGACAGAGAGGAACACAAGAATGGACACACAGCAAGAGCAAGCAGAAGGGGGGTCGGGGAATGTAATAAATAAAAAATAAATCTTTTAAAAAAAAAGTTTAAGGAAGAATTTAATAAGATGGTGTAAAATGCCTAGCCCAAAGCTTGGCGTACAGGAGGTACATATATGTTGGCATGACCATTATCATCGTCATCATCATCATCATTGCTATTACTATTCCAATAGGATAAAAGTAGGACAAACTACTCTTCTTATTAGCAGCCATCTCAATGGATCTAAAAGTTTCCTCCTTTGCTGACCTGGAAATATTAGCATGATTTATGACTATTGATGTTGACCTTGATCCTCTGGCTGAGTTTCTCCTCTGTAAAGTTACACTTCCCCTTCTTCCCCTCTTTTCCGTATTGTAGTCTTTGGAAGGAAGCCACTATGTGCAGCTTGCATTTAGGAATGAGGAATAACCTTAAAAGTGGAGTATCTACATAATTTATTTGGAATTTTTCTCAGGGAGATTTGTCTCTTCTCCCTCATTTTAAAATTTATTCAATCATTTATTTATATTGATATAGACTCATAGATATTTATTTTTACACTTTGGGCTGTCATCCAGTATGACCTTATTTTGTTGCTCAAATTGCTCTAGGTTTGGCCATTGGAAGCTCTTTCATTTGGCTCCTGTACCCCTTTGACATACATTCAATATGTATACATTTTTGAGCACTACTTTACTTTCTGGCTCAAGATGCTCTAGGCTCATCTTGTATACTTCCTGCCCCAGTCCTAGAATCAGCCACTTTTCCTAGGAGCCCTGGTTCCTTTTATTGGAAAATGTTATTAGAAACCCAATATCTGGGCATTAGGTGTCCTTATTGCTACTGTAGTGTCATTTCTTTTAGGCCCTCTTAGCTGATAGAACAAAGAAATATATGTGTATATACCAGCTCCTGTAAATACATATATCTATAAAATGTTTCTATATATTACCAGATGTATCTATATTAAGTTAAGCATGAGTTCTCACAGATGTCTCCAATTATAAATTAATTACCATGTGGATGATTCTAACCTCCACCTCTTGTGTTTCTGTAAATTCCCACTCCAGCAGTGACACACTTGAGCCAGGACTTTGAACTCAGGTAGCCTGCAATGTGCTGTCTTGGCTTTTACAGAAGGGCTTTCCTCTAACCCAGGTGGTCACAGTCACAGATCCTTGACCCTCCCCCAGGCCCAGCATGACTGCCATGGTGTAGAAGGCAATATTATTGGGTGTCCCTCTGCTTCTACACCAGCCCCACTCTTGTACTTATGACCTTCCAACCTCTTC
>PVKH010038252.1:0-11349 GCA_004027955.1 Chaetophractus vellerosus | reverse complement strand
AATTGTTTTCTCAGGTTTCTGCGTCTTTTAAATTTTGTTCGTGAATATTTTGAGTCACCTACATTGTTATTTTCATACAAATTCCAGTGCACTTTTACTATTTTTTCATTTATTTTCTTGTTCACTGCTGTCCAAAGGAAAGAAAAATATCTACATAACTTTTTAAAATTTTATGCATGGGTTTTAAGAAAAGTATGTGATATAAACTTAGAATCTTCTGGAAATTCATTGTGTAAATCAGTCCAAGATGTGGATCCTACATTATTTTTCCTCTAAAACATCCAGGGAATTTTTCAATTTCTTAAATAATCCTCTTACACTATTTTGGATTGCTTCCTTTATATATGCTTTTGTGTATAAACCTAGCTCTGCTATTAGGATATCTAATAAATACCTTCTACTAACCTCTGTTGTTTTTATTGTAATAATGAAATTATTTAGCTTTACACTATGCTTTATTAAATGGTAGATGGTCACCCCCTCCCCATATGATTCTTAAAACCTTTTAAAGGTATTTTTTCAGCTTTTCATTCCATATGAACGTCAGGCTATTTAATTAAGATTCTCTTCAACTCAGAAAAGAAAATGTGATTGATATCTTCACAGAAATTGCATTAAACCTATTTCTTTTTGACACCATTTTACAATATCTAGTTTCCCTTTGAAGAACAACTTTTGTTTTTCTCTTTATTCAGGTATTTTCCTCATCTTTCTCTCACTTTTTCTCATACAGCTCCCATTTATTTCCAGATGAGTTTATATGTAAATATACACAGTTTGGGGTTGCGTTGGTGATTGAGATTTTTTGCATTATATCTAACTATTGATTTTTACTGGAACATAGAAAAATTCTTTGTTTTTTTAGTTTTTATTTTTGGACCACAGCTAAACTTTTCATTAATTTTAGGAATTCTTTAGTTGGTCTTCTAGACAGAAATTTATCATAATGTTATCTCTTTCTTTATAATAATTACATTAGTTACAATAGTTACACTATTTGTATCTGTTTATGTCTCATTTCCTTTTTCAAGATTTCCAGAAAACATTAAGTAATAATAGAGATAAACAATGCATTATCAATTTGGTGCTTATTTGAATGGGAACACTTCTCTACATCACTGAAGAACAGGGACAGTCCTCTACATTATTGAATGACGCTGGATAGTGGCTGGTGCTAGGGTATTGTAGCAGTTTGGCAGTTTGATATGGTTATGAATTCCAAAAAATAGATATTAGATTATGCTTGTAAACTGATCTGTTAATCTGGGCATGATTAAGTTATGATTAGGGCTTTGACTGGGCCACGTCAGAAGGGTGTTGAGCCCCGCCCCTTGGTGGGTGAGGAATCAAAGATAAAAGACATGGCAGGGACAGAGTTGGAGTTTTTTTTTTAGTTGGAGTTCTAATGTGGAATCTTGAGCTGGAGCCCCAGGAAGTAATCACAAAGAGGAGCTTGGTCATGAGGAAGGAGAGAAGGCCCCAAGAAAAGAGATAAGCCATTCGCCTGACAGTTCACAGCTGGCCTTGTGGAGAGAGGCAAAGCCTGGAGAGCCTCATAGTCTACAGCTGACCTTGTGGAGGAACCAGAAGAGCTGAGCCCAGAGAGAAACGGAGCCCCAGGAACAGAGGAACCCAAGAAGCCTGAACCCTGGCAAATGTCAGCAGCTGTCTTGCTCCAACACATGGCAACAGGCTTTGGTGAAGGAAAAAATTTATGCTTTATGGCCTGGTAGCTGTAAGCTTCTACCCCAAATAAATAACCTTTATAAAAGCCAACAGATTTCTGGTATTTTGCATCAGCACCCCTTTGATTGACTAATACAGGTATAATGTTTCCACTATCAATTTAAAAATTCACCTCTAATACTTGAGGACTTTCTTATTTTAAAATATTTATATTACAAGATTTTGAAGTTATAGATAAAATCAAGAATGGGTAATTCTTATGCATTAAAATAATCATATTGTCTTTCTTGTTTGACCTAATGATGTGATAAAATATAATAATATATTTTCTACTTAATTTTGGTAGATTTTTCCTTTAACACACTCAAATTAGAATTACTTGTATTACATAGATAGAGACCTTTTGGATCATTATCTTAGTCAGTGTTTAGTCTATGTTTAATCTTAGGTTTGATCTCTGTGTTTGCCAATTAGACATGCAATTAAAATTGTGAGCACAGGAACTAAGGTGGCCCAGGCAGTAGAATGCCTCTCTCCCACATTGGAGGTTCCAAGGATCGAACCCCAGTGAAGACAGGAGGAGAAGGATGAGAAGAGAGGGCAGGAAACAGACACAGAGTCGCCCAGAGAATAGACACAGAACAGCAAAAACGGGGTGGGGGGTTGGGGTAAGAATGGATAAAAGTAAATAAGTAAGTAAATAAATAAATCCTTAAAAAAAAAATTGTGAGCAGGCTCCCTGATGTTCCCGGCTCTTTGGGAGGATCTGAATTATTAGCATTTGATGGGTTCCTGGTGAAAGATGATCCACATACTGGGGAGACAAAGTAAGTAGATGGTGGCTGTCATTTGGTTAAAATTGAGGTCTGCCAACAATTTAGTAAATAATCAATCCGTTTTTGATTGGCTGAACCAAGGGGAAACCTGTTGTCAAGGCCAGGACTTTTCTTTATAGGCAATTCTGGTCCATTCCAGGAAAGACCCCAAAGCAATTGATCAAATTACCCTATAAGTACAATCAACCATAACACAGTATGCAATAATGAGACATTTTCAAGTGACATAGGCAATAATTTTTAAATCTGTGCTAATTACAGCATTGAACTGAAGTAATTCAGCAGGACCCCATTTGACATGAACCCAACGCACAAATTCAGGTATACACAATTGGCAATCAAAAAAAATAAAGGCAGAGAGAATAAAAATTTTTTTAAATTATTTCTATGATTAATTTTGTTACTTATTTTTCTGGAGTGTTTTTTTTTTGCCTTATTTATTAAAAATGTGTGATGGGTATGTTTGTGTAAGAAATATATTAAATAATGGGGTTTGCTATTACGGACAATTTTCAATTTAGGTAAAGGGTCTTGGAACATATTGGTTGCATATAACATAGTCCAATTGTAATGATAACAAGTATTCCTTATTAAATAATTACTATACTCTAGGAGACTTACTTGGCCAGTAATATCAACTATCATAACACTCTATGTTGATATTTAATTTTATGGATAAAGGAACCATATCTCAGAAACATGAAGAATCTCCTCAGACAACCTAGTTAGTAACTGGCTCTGCCAAAATTCAAACCCCGCTTTTCTGATTTGCAAAGAGGCCTTTTCTCCTCAAAGAGCATCTTCTCCAATGCAGCCCAATGGAATGGAAAGCACTGATGGGCAGAAGCACACGCTGAACCAAAATAATTTCACGCAACCCATGATGCAGAGATAGTATTGAAAATGTGTAACAGTGAGCAGGTCCTGGGAACTGACACGTAGAACCACTCCTGGCTGTGAACAGCTGGGACGGCGGCTCAGGTGCCCACAGAGGAGTCAACGCCCTGTGTGAAACAGCACAGAGGGGTTTCCTTTCCTGCCCACAAAACGCAGAGCCCACCAAGGAAACCAGTGGAAACCCAAGGCTGAACACCAAAATACTCTCCAGCTGGGTTTATATTTGGCTCAAGGTTCTTGGACACTGACCTTGGAATTGGACGACCTAGGTTTGAGCACAGGCCTCCTCGAATATGAAACATGGCCCTGGGGACCAATACTGCGCATCTCAGTTTTGTACTTTAGTTTCTGTAGCTTAAGGGAGGGTTGATTGCACCTGAATATGTTGTGTGCAAAAGCCCTTTACAGTTAAGAAAACTTGATATATTGCTGGCACAAAATTGATGCTGGGTAAATATTTGTTCACTGATTTTTAAAATTTATTTTAAAAGTTATAGTTTGTTATTATGATCAAATTATGTAAATCATATGTGCTTGAAGGTATTTAAATCTCACTCCTTAAAACATTTTTCCCCAGGGTATCACAGCATGTCGAGTGTTTTAACCGCATAGGTTTGGTATTAGTGGTTCTTTGTTTTATTCTAGCTATAATATTGGACATATATAAGTAGTATAGTAGACTACAACTTTAGATTCTTGAGACTCCATCATTTACCCAAAGCAAAATATATCACATAAATAAATCTATTTCTATTTATAAATACCCAATAATTACATATAGTAAAATATTTCCATTATATTAGATATCTAGATCAAATATTAGAGAGAATTAGATGTTGGGATATACTCTCAAGTCATGAGCCAGGATTCCTCGGTATTGGAGGTTTCTTTGGCCTGTGGAATGTGGGAAACAATGACCCCCCCCACCTGACTTCTGAGAGACAGACCCTGATTAGAAACCATGGAAAGTGATGCAAGGGCAGGTGAGCTGCTGTGTTCTGTGGGTCTCCTCCCACTACAGGACAGCTCCTCACCTTGACATGCTGCTGTCCTCCAGCACAGGACTGTTCACCAGTTCCACCAACGCTGTCACCACATACAGGTTCTCCCCTCTCTTCCGGCACTGCTACAGAAACCACGGCTCTGGCTTCAACAGTTTCCTGGGGATAGAAACATGGAGAATAAGTCTCCGAGTTGGGAAAGGAATGCCTTCTTGGATTGCTCTGGGTACACTTCTCCTCGGGAGCTGGAAGGGGTGCAGTGTCTTTGGACTTTGACAGGTAGTCCCTCAATGGGGAAGAAGATAATTTTTTTTATTTTTTGTTTCTTTATTTATTATTTATTATATATCCCCCCCTTTCTGCTTGTTCTTGCTGTGTTCATTTTTGTGTTCTTCTGTGTCTGCTTGTCTCCCCTCCCTCCCCCTGTTGCGGTGACCCGCTGAGTCAGCTCACCGCCCGGTGGCCTTGCCTGCTCGCGGGTGGCTTGTCCTGCCCGTGGTGGCTTTGCCCTGCCCGTGGTGGCTTTGCCCTGCCATGGCGGCTTGCCTTCGCAAGGCGGTCTGCCCGCTCAAGGAGGCCCCGGGAACCGAACCCGGGGCCTCCCATGTGGTAAACTGGCGCCCTACCAATTGAGCTACAGCTGACCCCAAGAAGATAATTGCAGGTGGGAGATAAAGGTCCCCATGGCAACCGAATGTCTTCTGAGATGTGTAGGGTAGAGGACAGACAGGGTACAGGGTAGGAGAACATGTGCGCATATTGTTAAGGACATGCCCATTTTCCAAAATTTTATTGGTTGTGTTGGGGCATATTCTGTAGATTTCCAGTCCTAGGACCTCACACCACAACAGGCTAAAAGTAGACAGGTCCAGATGGTTGAATAGTACTTAGCAAGCCCTATTGTCAAAGCTGGGGAAACTCACACCCAAGGTGTCCAGAGACACAATCACTGCAAGGTGGAGCAGAAGGGATGAAAAATGATGAGAAGGGAGGATTCTGGATGATTTCTGAGACTAACCCAAGTAGGTCTTTATGGATTGACTGTCCTTGGTGGGTGGATTGGGAAGACCGAACTTGAAAACAGAGGTTTGGGATAGACTTGAGAGGTAGGAAATACCGAAAATAGATTTCAGCGGCATTTCATTTTGGACACTCAACCCTGATTCTACGCGGTGTGCCTATGGGATTTGGGGCCCTAGATACCAGCTGTGTCAATCACTGAGGCACTCTTAACTTGCTATTCAGAGAAGAAGGTCACTGAATATCCAGGACTAGATTTCCTATTGCTTTGGAGCAAAATTCATATCCCTTTCCATGTCTTAAAGACCTAGGTCAACTGGCTAGGTCTCTATTTATCTCTCAAGCCTCATTTTATGCCGTCCTTATCCTGGTTGGCTAAGCTTCCATCCTGCTGGCCTCCCTCCTTATCATTGAAAATGTCAAGCTCTGTCCTGCCCCAGGGTCTTTAAGCCCCCTGTCTGGACCTCTTCCTGCTCTTAATTGCTTCTTCTTGTACTCAGGTCTCAGCTCAAATGTTAGCTCTACCAAGAGACCTAAGCAGCCCCTCCATCCAGCACTCCCCTCACTCAACCTATATATTGCTTTTCAAGTGCTTATCACCATCTATAATTACCATTGTAGGCAGAAAACATTACATGTCCCTAATCCCATATATTAAAGTAACTAATTTCCTTTTTGCCCCATGTTAAGATTTTGACCTCTCATTGCTAGATAATAAAATTTATCATTCACATTTTAGCCTCACTGCATCCTGAAGGAAATCTCCAAAGAGAAGAATGTTTTTTTTTCCCTTATCTAAAGCTACAGAAGTCCAGATACTCTTTTGCTCCATAAAGAGGCTTTGCAAATGTTAGTAAAAATAAGGGTCTTGTAACATCAGGAATGTAGACATTTTGCAATGTCCTATCAAAGGAAGCTTTATTCTCTAAGCAGTCTGTGATCTTGACTAGTTGCTTACTTAATAATTATTTTCTTTTGTAGGAATATTATTTTAATTGGCCTGATCTTTTTAAAAGGTATAAACACTTAAGAGGTTTTTCAGTTAAGTCCTTAGAGGACCGTTGATCATACTCCTTCCCCCACCTGCATGGAGATCAGTTGAATCCCAGCACACTGGTTCATACCCTATTGAAACAAAAAGTTTCAGAGCCTTTGTCTCATTTAATTAATACCTTGTTAATTTATTTTCCTTTGCTTATTACCTCATTACTATCCCCTCCCCCTCCCATGTAAATTTAAGCTGGTTTAGCGCAGGGATTTATCCATCTCTCTATACCCCGTACACAGAACCTCAGTAATGGGCAGCTACTATTTTAATGAATATTTATTAGATGACTCGTGACTATTTGTTGAATGGACGAAGGAATGAATGAATGAATGCCGAGAAGAGCAGCAGGATCTGCAGCGAGACCTCAGCAACAAAGCCTGCAGGTGACACCAGGAAACTCCTCCCTGAAACCGCTGGCCCTCTCCCTCCGTTTCGCATTTGCTCACCTCTGTTGGGGTCCTGGCAGGGTCGGAGGGGCCTTAACAAAACAACACTCGAGGGAAGGTCAGTGGGACGTGGCGCTCTCCCCCAGCAGCTCCACCTGCAGTCCAGTGTTCTCATCCACAGCTGTACCACACGTCGCCTGCCCAGCCCTGTCACTGCTGAAGGCGAGGGCCGCACTGGTGGACGTTTCTGGAGAGAGAAAACCTGGCCTTAGCTTTAGCCAAGAATTAACTCTGCAGTGGCTGCTGTGCGAGGTGGAATCACCGAGGCCTATTTTGCCCTGGCCCGCCTACTAGGCAAGACTCTAATCGATGAATGTTTCCATGTAAACTACTGTGGAGGCCAAATGTTTAATTCCACCCGAAATCCGATTAACAGGGATATCCTCACCCTCAGAAACAGAGGCATCACTTGCCCAGGGGCTCAGAGGCCCGGTGCTGCTGCTCCTGACTCAGCTGCTCCTGCAGGCAGGACAAACGGACCAGCAAACGTTTCGGTTTGGGAGCCAGACAGACCTAAGATTAGAGCCTAATTCCACCAATTCCCAGTTATGTATCTCTGGACAAATTATTTCATAAGTTTCCATCTCTTCCTCTGTTAAATGGGGTCGCCTCCTTGCCTCTACCCTAAGTACTAAATAAATGAACGTATGGCTGGGTCCAGATAATGAGTTAATTATCAGACCATCGTAGTTCTTTGCCCCTTGCTTGTAGACAAGCTGCTCCTGGGATCTACCTGTCTGGGAGCCCAGGTTTTCTGGGATACTGATTCTCTCCTGTCTGAGCTGTTTTCTTTGCAACCCTTGCCCTTTCACCCCTGGCTGGCAATACCTGGGAATGATGCACTTGGTGCAGGATGTCCATGAGGCGGAAATCAGCTAGAACGCCTGGGTGTGCCACAAACCTAGAGTGAAACGCACGCTTCTTTTTCCGTAGCACTTTAAACCGGCACAAGGTGGTGGTACAATGTGAGGAATTGACAGCCCTCAGTTCTTTCTGCCCCTGCTCTTTGATTAAATGTTTGACCTCATGCTCAAACATGGAGGCATGGTGCTAGGGGTAGGTAGAAGCAGAGATCAAAATTCAGTTAGGAAAGAAGGAAAGTGGGTAACCCCAGAAAGATCCTGATACTTTTCCCAAGAAAATGGGGATACATATGATTATCAGCTCCAAGACTGGAATTCTGACTAGATCATAACTCTCTCAAATGTGGCATTCTAAAGACAGTCTGGGCTCCTGAGGGAAGCACTCTTGAAATTCACTGCCCCTCATGGCAGAAGGAACGCCTCTGTATCCCCTTTCCCCCAACCTCGGGGTATTCTAAAGGCCCCAAATGGGCACAATTCTATCTTCAACCAAAGGACCGGAGAGAAACTTGAGTTCATGGGAAGAGGACATGGGTGGTGGTGACCGTGTTGATTGTGGTGTTTGCAGTTTTATAGGGAGGCCTCGTCAAGCAGCGACATTTAAACAAACACCTAACGGAATTTGGGAATGAACCACGTAGCTATTTGAGGAAAAGGATCCCAGGTAGAAGATCAATAAGTTTAAAGGCTCTGAAGCCTGGCATGTCTGGTACGAGTGAGGCAAAGAGAATGAGTTCAAAAGAAACTAAGGACCAGTTGGGCTGGCCTGTGTCAGTCATTTTAATAATTGTGTTTTACATGGAGTGAGATGGAAAGCCATGGAGGACTTTGGGCACAGAAGTGACATCTGATATATCTCTCAAAAATAGCCCTGTGGTTGCTAGGTTGCCAACAGACTGCAGAAAGGGAGAACTAGGGAGTCTGGTTAGGAGGGTGTTGCAATAATCGAGTTAAAAGTGGATGGTGGGTTGGGCCAGGGTCTTGATGCTGGACAGGCTGAGAAGAGATCAGATTCTGGTAGACTCTGAAGGTAGAGCCAACATCTACAAAAGGAGAATTTGACTGGATGGCCTCTATGGCTCCTCACAGCTCTCCCATTCATCACAACTTCAAGGAAATACTACGTGTAAGCCAGAAAAATAAGTCTGAGATAAGTGATTAGCTAGAGAATAAGGTGAGTAAAAAGAAGAAAAGGAGTGATAGCTGTTGAAGAGGTGGAGAAAAAGAGGTGATGGACCCACAAGTCATGACAACAAACAGGAGCTGGCCTGGAAGATTCCAAAGAATAATGAATGCATGTATCTAGCAGCTTTTATATGTTTTCAGTGTAATGTAAAGACAAGCTGGATTCATTGGAATAGGCCACTTTGGCTCCTACAGAAGAGACAAGATGGGTCATAATACTGCACACAGACAGAGCTGACATGGTGATTTGGATCCTCCTAAGAGAGATCAGGCCTTTGGTGTGCACACAGTGAAGGAGCGATGCCTACATGAATGATACCTGCATTAGCAACTAGTTGGACCAGGAGTCTTGTATAATCAGCTATTCTAGTGGGATGATCCCTAGGGAACAGAGGTTAGAGTCCCAAGCTGTGAGGCTCTGCCTGGGTCAACAGGTGACACGTAAGCACTTGGTTAATCTTTTGAAAATGGCAAAGAGAAGAATATGCACTTTTCCTTTCAATAACAGATAGAACAACCAGATGGAAGGTCGATAAGAAAACAGAAGACTTGAACAACACTGTAAACCAATTAGACATATGCAGAACATTCTACCCAACCTCAAGAGAATACCCATGCTTCTCAAGTGCACACTGAATTTTCTCCAGCATAAACCATATATGTTTATGGCTACAAAACGATTCTCAATAAATTTTTAAAAAAACACAATGCAATAAAACTTGAAATCAATCAACAGGACTAAAACTGGAAAACTCACAAATATGTATAAATTAAACAATGCACTCATAAAAATCCAATGAGACAAGGAAAAATTTCACACAAAATTAGAAAATAACTTGAGACAACAAAAAATGAAAATTCAAAAATTTGAAACTTAGGGGGTCTTTTTCATCACTTCAATTATAATAATAGGCAAAAAAAAAAAACAGACAAACAAATGCTCTTATAATGATTGAAGTGATGAATGCACCACTATGTGATTATACCAGATACCATTGATTGTCCACTTTGGATGTATTGTATGCTTTGTAAATATGTATCAAGAAAATTGATGTGTTTAAATTAGGGGGTCAAAAATAGTGGTGTGGGAATGTGGCATACTTTATCATTAGAAAAATGTTATGTCACAGAAACAAGCAAATTTCCCTGCAAGGTATACTGTTTTACATGCTCAGGTGTCTGGACAGACAGGGCCTTTTAAACAGCTTGAATGTTATATAGCTACATACTTCTTTGAGATATAAATGTATCCCTGTTGCCAGAGGTATGTTTTCTGGATAGATAGAGGCCCACCCAGTGACTAGCAAAATATTAAACTTCTTTCCTAGGGAATTCCTGCTACTTTTGCAAATAAGAAGGCCAGACACTCTGGACTACATAAGCCTTCTCTAATAAAGGAAAACAGGCCAATAAGCCAAGATTTCAAGCTTAACAACTGCACTTATGCACCTTATTCCTGTAATAATGACACTAACATTAATTATAAGCAATACCTAAGAGTTGCATTGGGAGGCCCTTCTGGAGGATACCTTATTCAGGTCTCAGCCAGACTTCACAGAATGCCACAGTAAACAAAGCCTCAAACAAAAGTGCTCCTGAGGGCCCTAGGGACGTCCAGAAACCAGAGGCCAGTCACACGGCTCATGAAATCAACACCCCCTCGGCATCTCACTCAGGAGTATGTGAAAATCAGTTTCCCCAATGTAACATAGTTATACTCATTTATAAATCCCCTGAGTCTTCTATTTACTTTTTTTGAACCTATAATTTTCAATTCACTTGTTAAGTATATTCCTCAGAGATTTAAGCCTTTGGATTGTTCCTGTGTCTTCTGAGTCCTGAAACCCAGCAGTTATGCTGCCAACTCCAACTCTCAGTTCTTCGGGCCTGCCCTGGACAACTAACAAAATGCTGATGATGGACCAGCCTCAGCTCAATAGGAAGGAGTATGTTCAACTGCAAGCAAAACAATTAAATTCCTCTGTCCCCAATATAGATGTCCCTTCTTAGCCTGAAGCAGAAGATTGGACACTGTCCCAAATCCCACTAGATGAGGAATGAACAAAAATAAGGTAGGGGAGGGGCATAACTACTGACTAAAGCAGATTTATTGTTGTTCTAGTTATAATTTTGTGTTAACTGAGTAACATGCAACATTGATATAAAATTAATTTTAGGGCCCGGCTAGATAGCTCAGTGGATAAAGAGCTCGCTGGGAAACCACATGGGAGGCCCTGGGTTCGGTTCCCGGGGACCTCTCCTAGCGGGCAGACCGCCTTGAGAATGGCAAGCCGCCATGGGCGGGCCGGAGCCGCCGTGGGCAGGGCAAAAAGCTGCCACGGACAGGCAAAAGCCGCCACGGGCAGG
>PVKH010038251.1:0-11361 GCA_004027955.1 Chaetophractus vellerosus | reverse complement strand
ACTGGTCTTACCATGTTCCCCATCATCCTGAAGCAGTTGGATTAATAGAGTGGTGGAATGGCCTTTTGAAGACTCAATTATGGTGCCAACTAGTAGGCAATACCCTGCAGAGCTGGGGTAGTGTTCCCCAGGAGGCTATGTATGCTCTAAATCAGCGTCTACTCTATGGTGCTGTTTCTCCCATAACCAGGATTCATGGTACAGTGAAGTGAAGGCAACATCCTCCCTAAACCCTGGCATACATGTCCAACCCTCTCAGAGCAACAAGTTGTTGATCTGGCCGTCCCTAATCCATGGGGAACAGGCCCACCCCTCTCAGACCTGTCCAGCATGGACTTCAACCTCCCTAATCCTTGGGGAATGTGCTCCACCCTCTCTGTACCCTGGGGCAGCAACACTCTCCCTGAACATCAGGTGGGAACATCCACCTTCTTCAACTGCTGGGGCAAACTCACCCTCTCTGCACACACGGGTGGGGTTAAGACTCTAACCCAAAGCTTGGGTAAAGTATGGCAATCACCCCAGTGCTCTTGGTTGCCAGCCAGATGCTTGATGAGGGTGGAACCAAGAAAATGGTCACTGGGCAAGCCTGTGGAAAGGGTGGGTACCCATGTGGCCCCAAGGAGAAGAAACCATTGTCTTAAGAATGACTCTCAGACTTTGACATCTAATGAAGTATGCCCTGCAGGTTTACTGAACTGTAGAGGACCCATGACTCATGTTTCCCTCCCAATTTCTCCTTATGATAATGGAAATGTTTATCCTTTGTCCATTTGTATATTGGAAGCAGATAAATTGTTTTCAGAGATCTACAGCCAGATGGGACTTTGTGCCAAGACAAACTGTATTTTCATAAACTGATTGTGATATGATTCTGTATTTAGCATTGTGGCAGTTTGATGTAGCTATGAATTCCAAAAATAGATATGGATTATGTTTGTAAACTGGTCTGTTTCTCTGGGCATGATTAAGTTATGATTAGGGCTTTGATTGGGCCACATCAGTAGGACTCAGAGATAAAACTACATGGCAGAGACAGTAGTTAGCTGGAGTTTTGATGTTGGAGTCCTGAAGCTGAGTTTTAATGCTGGAGCCCGGGGAAATAAGCACACAGAGGAGCTTGGTCATGAGAAAGGAGAGAAGGCCCCTGGAATAGAGGTGAGCTGTTTGCCTTATAGTCTACAGCTGGCCTGGTGGACATAGCAGAGGAGCTGAGCCCTGAAAGAAACAAGCCCCGGGAAGAGAGGAACCCAGGAAGCCTGAACCCTTGCAGTCGTTGGCAGCCATCTTGCTCCATCACGTGGCAATAGACTTTGGTGAGGGAAGTAACTTACGCTTTATGGCCTGATAACTATGGGCTTCTACCCCAAATAAATACCCTTTATAAAAGCCAACCAATTTCTGGTATTTTGCATCAGCACCCCTTTGGCTAATACAAGTATTGTACTGATTTAAGGCTTTTTTGAAAATTGTAATGTCTTTTTAGAATTCAGAGGGTGGAGTGTGGCAGTTTGATATTGTTTATGAATTCCAAAAATTAGATATTGGATTATGTTTATAAACTGATTTGTTCCTCTGGGCATATTAGATTATATTGGATTCAGAGGTTTCACTTTTACCTGGTTAAATAATGATTGGGGCTTCTGATTGGGCCATGTCAGTAGGACATTGGGTCCCTGCCCCCTTGGTGGGTGAGAACTCACAGAGAAACCGCACCACAGAGAAGAGAGGTTGGAATTTTGGAGCCAGAGCCCCAGGAAGTAAACACACAGGAGAACACAGAAGAATAGATACGGCTCTGTAGACACAGCAGAGGACCCGGGAAGAGAAATGAACCTAATAGCCTACAGCTGCAGCTGAGCCCAGAGAGAAACAAGTCCCAGGAAGAGAGACAAGCTTTATACCAGCCTATAGCTGAGATTGGAAGGAGCTGGGGCCACAGAACCTTAAGCAGAAGAAGGAAGGCTAGGCCTTCACAGATATTGCCCACATCTTGCTCCAAAATATGGCCAATGACTTTGGGTCAGAAAGTACCTCTTATGGTACCTTGAGTTGGGCTCTTTAGGGCCTTGGGACTGTAAGCTTCTACCTCAAATAAATATCCTTTATAAAAGCCAACAGATTTCTGGTATTTTGCATCAGCACCCCTTTGGCTGACTAATACAACCAATAAGGCAATGTAATCAATGCTGCTAGGACATTCTATTAAGGAAACAAACAAACAAATAAACAAACCTTTTCAGAATTTCCTTGGCAGTCTGCTTAGTGGAATTTTGCCCTTCCTGGAAAGACTGTAGATAGAGTCCTTAAAGTGACAGGAGAAAGAACAAAATGGATTTAAATATGGTGACCATAAATGTCCCATTATACCCAGAACAGTCCCAATTTATACCTGTTTTCCTGGTGTAGTTGTTAATCGCTATCCGCCTATTCTCAAAAAGTCCTGCTTTAGATGGGAAAATATCTGTTCTCCCTAGTTTTAAGGCTTTCGTTCACAGCTATGGCGCCTTTCTCTCTGGTCAAGAATGCTTTCAGTACCCATTCATGGCTTTCGAGTTGAACCCTTGGTTCTAGAAAGAGGAGAAAAGGAAACAGAAAAGTTGTGCCAATACTACCCCTTCATAAATTAGAAAATGCATGGAAGTTTCTCCTAGTCTTTGTGTCCTCCCTCCCTCCTCCACTAGCAACTTTGTGTCACTGTGCCTCAGGCACACTCTCCTTGCACAAAATGTCAGGGAGAGGTTGAGGGATGTCACTGTATGAATATTTTCATAAAGAAAAAGACAATTTAATGTTTCTTGGTGCTTGCTTGTGTGGAAACAGTGTGCTGTACGTTATTCTTTTCAATAAAGAGAAATTGAGACGCATACCACTCATTGGCCTGGGTATATCAGATTGAGAGAGATCTCGATTTATAAAATTGCACGAGAAATTGTTCTTGATCTCAAAGAGCTCACAGCCTGATGATGAAAGCCATGTAAAGAAATATTTGCATGTGACTTGTGTAAAAATAGAGGACTGGGAAGGTGCCGTGACAGAGCAGAGGTGAGATTAAATCTGAGTCTGCAGGCTGAGAAAGGCTTAATAGGAGAGATGATGAAGCAGGTGATGTGTGAACTGAGTTTTGGAAGAGGAATCTAGTGAAAGCATCAGTCTATATGTTAGGCCCTTCGTCGATTTTGTCCTGAAGAAGTAGCTGCTATTGCATTGGCCAGCATTCACTGTCACAAAAATATCGCTTCTTCTCCCAAATGCCACATTCTATGGATTACAGCCTTTTGTTCTTCTTCTGATAAAGAATGGGGATTGGCAGGCAGTTCACCATTCTTATAACAGCCATAATTTTCCAATTTGTTGATACACCTTCAAATACAGTTTTGAAAGACTGTTATAAGGCTCTCGCTCAGGCTTTTCTCCTGCAAAATAGACTTATTTCCTTTATTGTGCTCTCAAAGTTCTTATTTTTCTTTTCTTTTTAAAAAATCACCCTTATCCTTTCTCTTCCGAGCCTCCATCTGTGTATGGTTCCCCACCCACACAGCCTTATATTTTGCACTCAGTATTGCAGGACATTTGTGCTTAAAGGTCTAGCTAAATATTGCCCTTATTTGCTTGCATCTCAGTATCATGCTTAAAATAAAGTACCATAATGCACTCAGAAAATACACACGAGTGAAGTGCTTCATTCCAACCTCATGATTATGGTGCTGCTGTCAGCCTCTGATTCTCCTCCCTCTTGGCGACTCCTTCCCGTCTTTAATTGCAGTAATTTCTGTGAGGTCTGGCTTCCACCTTCTTCTCTCTCTATTCTCTCCCATGGCAGTCTTGCACCTATGATTTGAAGCTTCCCTTCTAAGTCTGCTGTCTGTTTGAATGGATTATATAATCACCTCCAAGCCCTACCCTTGTTATTCTCTCTGCTCTCTCCATACCTGATCCGTAGACAAGTCCCACAGACTAGGTAGGCAATAACTCTAGCACCTGTTTCCCTTCCTACAGGCCCTCTTCTCTTATCCTCGTACCTGGTCCCTAATGATATTTTTACCTGCACACTCAGGCCCATCCATAATCCATTTTTGATGTGGCTATCAATTCCATTTTCCTAAAATACCATCCCCCCTATTTGGTGAAATCCTATCACCAATGATAAAATTCAGATGTTGTAGTCTAACTCATTCCTTGCCGCCTTTTAGACTTACTTCCCACTCTCTTTTATGAGTCCTGTGGATGTACAGAGAGCCAGGACACAGCTCTGAAGTCAGAACATCTGAATTTGAATTCTGGCTCTGCTGCTTGCTCTCTTTGTGACCATGGAGAAGTCACTTAACTTTGCTGTCTCGTTTTCCTCATTATCCGGGAAACACGGAGGGAATTTGGACCTGCCAAAAAGGATGGCTATAAGGATGAAATGAAGCACTGAGAACAGTGTCTAGCATGTAGGAAGTCTTCAATGAATATGAGCCATTATGAGACTCCATTTAAACAGCACTATTTGCATTTCCTATGTGCATCCTCTAATTTCATGCCCCTGTGCATTCCTCATGTGATTTTTTTTTTTTTTTGGTTTTCAGAATGTTCTCCTCCATTTGCTTTTCCATTTGTTTAAATTCTATGCATTTTATAAACCTAGCTGAAATTTCATGTGCCACCCCTTCCTTGTCACTTTCAGGCAAACCCCTAGTACTCAGTTTCTCCTCTTAATTTCCATAGCCCTTCCTCTGTACCTCTCTAACAGTATGTAGCCCTTTTTATCTTGTATTATAATCTTATGTATACATGCCATTGCTCTCAAAAAATAGAGGAAAACAGCAACTGTTGATCATTTTAAACATTTTCTCAGTGTCTATAATATTAAATGAATTAATAGTATAAAGTATTTTTAATGAATGAATGAATGTTTCACATGTCCATTTGCTTTTTCCATAATATGCAAATGTAATGCAGTTTTAGAATCTTGCAAAATTTAATACCTTCTCTTTGCTTGTTTATTTAAATGATACCCCTCTCTGTCCTAACCTCCCCCACTTCCCTTCCCTGTCTGAGGGACATATACCTCTCCTTCTCTTTCATCCTTCCCCTCCCACTTTCTGCTCCATTTGCCCCTTTCTCTTTTCTATCCTCCTCCTCTCCTTTTTTCTTCTCCTCTTCTTCATCCATATCCTTTTCTGCAGTTCTGGATTCCTGCTTTGAGAAATTTCCCTACAAGCTCATAGCAAAGCTCATTGGGCAAATCAGGGATGAAGTGTCAAGAGGGAGATATTTTCATATCCTCCTTCATTACTTTTCTTGGATCAAAAATAACAGAGCATATAACATCCAATCATATTGCCATTTACTCATCTGAGCTGCTGAGTAGCAAGCAATTGTTAAATGTTAAATTAGCCTAATTTCTGGACAAAGAGAAGTAATCTCAAAAGAACTTTGTAATTACGTGTTCTGATTGTTGTGGTATGTTTGGAGAAGAGTTTGTCTTTCTAGAAAAGGGGTAACAATTGTGTGGTTGGTGTCATGTGCTCTTTTTAAGGGGAATTTGACCAGAAGTCTCCAAGAACAGATTCTTCTTGTTTTTTTCCCCGCAATTTGTGCTTTGATTTTTCTTTTTCTGCTAATTTCTTCCCTCTTCTATAATTTAGAATGCCCTTTTGAATTATAATTCTCTCCTTCAATATCTTAACTAACTGTCCTCTTCTCTTATTCAGTGTCATATTCTTTTTGCCTACATTAAAAAAATCATCTAAAACTCACCATGTCATGCTACATTTTCCATTTCCATATGAGTCTTGTTAAATGTCTCTTATTTCAGAGGAGGAATATCATTATGTGTTCTGATAGTGACACAAATAGTAACCACTTAAGTTGAATTCCTAATTAATTATGAGCCTGTGAAAAAGCATTATGATTTCACTTCACTTTTATTAATGAATATACAACCGAAAAGAGAATATGCTATTCTCTCTGAATAGGGTCGAAAAATGTAAACTTAACGAAGTTGAATGCTAGACTGGAAAATCTTACTTGAATTCTTATTTTATGATTATGACCTGAAACTACATTTAAAGTTTAACAATTTAAAAACAAACAAACAAAAAAACCCCCCACACAACAAAAAACCCTCTCCCTGCTTATGCTTCCCTTCCTGTGCCGTAAGATAATGCTTAGGACCAGATGTGACATGTAACTCAAAGGATCATACAGAGCAATACCGTGTAAGCTATGATATAGGGTCAGCATTTGTGGTAAGGTTGTTCTCACTGCCCGATTCTTTTTTCCTAACCTAGGGTAGAAATTTAGCATCTGGAGAGGTTGGATTTTTTCCAAGTGACGTTGTCAAGCCTTGCCCATGTGTAAGTACCAGTATCTTATTTCTTTCTGTTGTTGTTTTGTTTTTGATACTGTAATTGATTATGCAAGAATATAAAAAGGAAATTGGCCAGATCGATCACTAATTTTATTATTTTCTTGAGGGATCATATTCTTTTGTGTTTAAATGTTACGGCCAATGCTATTAGAATTCCAACATCATTATGAGTCTATTATCAGAAAATATTTTAAGTGTTAAGGAAAATGTGCAAAAGGCAAATTTAACTTAATAGAATTTACAAAATTAGATTGTCTATAAGGCATTAGAAGGAATAAGCCCAAGCTAAAGATTTGATGCGTTATACAAGTTTCTCTTTCCCCTGTGAAGTGAGAATGGTATGATCTAATCTATTCCCCAGTCACTTTAGCTTACAGAGAGATATTACACTTCAACTAGTGTGCAAAAGAAGAATGAAAACCTACACATTCTTCAATCAAATCTCTAAATACATTTTTTTATGTTTTAGCGTGTCATTACTGTTTATTTAATGCCATAATGAAATGTTCTGAAAGCAACAAACACATTAGGAAGATACAAGGAGAACGAATGAATATTTACTCAAATAATATTTTGGGCAAATGCAATATAAGATGTACTATCTGGTGCTTTATGAGATTTATAAATTGGTGTTTAGAGTGACATGATTTTGCTATCATAATTTGGTGGTTAGGGTGGATTGTACTACAAAAAGTTTAGTTATCAATTCCAAGTAAATGAAATTTTTTTATTATTATAATGGAGTTGATGGCTTAAAACAAACAAGCAAATTAAACAAAACAACAAAAATCCCTCCTTAAGTTACCTTTCTTGCTATCTTTCAATCCTTCCTGAATGTCTAAACTGGACATTCTTTTTCATATTATAAATGTGAATTTCTGCCGTCCTTGATTTCAGAGTATAGTCTATAGAAAAATCCTACTTCACTCATTCAAGCTTAATTTATTTCAAAGGCAAGGGGCATAAAAAAGCTAGTCTTTTGGTCCTGTGACCTAGTGTCACATGTTTTTTTTTTATATTATGTTATAATCTTGAAATATTGTTGAAATTTGATACCACTTTTATTTAATTTAGATAAATAAAAGTATATCTTTAACTAGTTATCTGTCATTTGTATGAACAAAATTCAGGCATTGCTAATGCAGTTGTGTTTATTTATAGTCAGGTGGCAAGAATTATCCTTTCTAACATTTAGATGTTTGGGAACCTCGAGAAGTCAAATTAGAGATATTAAGTATTTGTTTTCTTAAATATTGATTTCTTCTACATCCTTTAAAAGAAGGCATAAGATGAGCATTTAAAATTTTACCATAGGACTAAATGGGTACATAGTGGTCTTTTATACATTTTTGTTGGCTGGAAACAGATAAATGAAAAGCACCATACATGTAGGCCATTAAAAATGGTAGATCCTAAATAAATCAGCTTATAGGATCATATTATATGGTATGTGGTGACTCAGTGACTAGAAGGAGAAATGTATTCAGAAATGTTAAGATGATAAAGATTTGTACTATGTGCTGGGAAATATAGGTAGAACTGCAGACTAAAAATATTTTATACCTTGAAACTAATAAATAACTATTAAAATTTTACTGCTTACTTAATGAAATTATGGGTTCATTTGTTGGTTGTAAGACAAGTGAGAGAAGCAGAAAGAGGGAATATTGTAGGGAGGATAGACTGAGGGAGTTTGGAAAATGGGATCTCCTTTGATCCCGGAACATATTGTTTATCAGGGTCCATGGGTAGTGCTAAGCTGAAGAATTATCCACCTGACTCTGCTGTGCCAGTCTCCTAAAAAGTTCTACGGTATATACGTATGAACCTAGAATTGAAGAAGACATGGGAGAAAGATAAATGAGACTGCTTCATTTCTGGCAATATGGCGACTGGAGACAAAGGCTGGCGCCAGCAGTATGGTGTGGTTATCCCTGTGTAAATTCTGGAGCCCTCCATGAGTGAACTAGGGGGAAAAAACACAAACACCCTAAAGAAGAAAATACACCTATACTGCTCTTAGCCCTGAGTGGGGTAGAAAAAAGAAAGCAGTCTCTTCTGAAAATTCCTAACCTTAAATCCAAAAACTATGCAGGCATGGGGCTGGACTTCATACCTGCCCTGTGGCATAAATAATTCTAAGCTAAAAGTTATTTTAAAGTGATTCCATCTTGGTTGGTATACCCCTCCCCCGCAGATCATAAGAAATGCAAATGCAAATTCTCTCTACATTGGAGTCTCCTCTATACACAGTTCTCCAAAAAACTTACAGATAAAGTTCCAGGGAACATGAGTTCATAATTTGAAATCATTAAATTCATGAATCCGACCACCTGGAACAAAAGTTAGTAGAAACAACAAAATGCAGAATTAGACCCACAAAGATGGAAGGTATTGGAAGCATCAGATACTAAATGCAAAATTTTATTTATAATATGATAGAAGAGATAAAAGGCAATAAAATTCTAACAGAGGAATAGGTCCCTACCCAAATTGTCTGGGTACATTAAAAAAGAATCAGATATAACTTCTAAAGATGAATAATTAATATAGTAAGTGAAATGAAAACCTTAATGGATATATTAAATGTCACACTAGACAAAGATATTAAAAGAATTGGAGGAGAAACCTGAAGAAATATCTGAGAACAGCCCAGATAGATGAAGAAATGGAAAATATAACAAAGAATGGAGTGAGAAGGTTCAAATACCTCTACTCAAAGGAAAGAATAGATATAATTGTGGAGAAGCAATATTCAGACAAATAATGGCTGAGAATTTTTAAGAATCTGTGATACAACTAATCTTCAGATTAAGTATCAAAAGTAGATTAAAATTAGACAACACATTGACACACTTGGGTGAAATTACAGAACATCAAAGGCAAAGGGGAAATATTAAAACCAGCCAGAGAGAAAACACAAGTTACCTACAATGAATTAATGATTAGACTCACAGCTAACAACAGCAGTGTGGAAGCAACAAGAGGTTCCACTTCTGGTAATTACAAAGTAGCTTCTATTGCACCATTCTTCCAGTATAAAATCTGGAATCTCTCTATCTCTATCCTATCTCTATCTACATCTACATCTACATCTACATCCATATAGATAGATTTATCACATATACACACATACATAAACTGTTTGTCGGCACTCCGTAGGAGAGGAGTTGGCCCTGTGGAAAACAGAAATGGTATTAGGCGAGTTTCCTGGTTTTATGGCTTTCAGCTGGCAGTTAGGCACAAGGCTGCACCTTGCTGGGAAGCTGAAATTCAGATAGAAAATCTTCTATATTACTGGCTTGAAGAACCAGAGTACAGAATTTGGGGAAACCACAGCAGCTGGAAAAGGATGTGGAAATTTTCAGAAGGAAGGAGCCAGAGAAGAGTAACCTCAAATTATTTGTATATAAATTCTGCCTCAATCTCTGGCTGAGTGGTATGGACCCCAAGTAGCACAGATTAAGCTAAAAGGGCTAAACTGAGAATTCCACTTCCTCTCATCACAGGGGATACAGAGTTAGCAGTTGGAGTTCAACCCAAGTTAACTTGGGTTGACTTGTTTAAAAACAAAAACACAAAGAATGTTCCTTACAGGAAACAGTAGAATCCAGAGCCTAGACAGTGTATCATTCAACTTGTCCAAGGTATAATCCAAAATTACTCTGTAGTCAAAGAAACAGGAAAACCTGAAACATACACAGGAGAAAAAAACAATCCAAGGAGAGAAACCCTGATATGACTTAAATGATAGAATTATCAGGTGAGGATTTTAAAAGTAGGTATTATAACTGTGCTCAGGGGCATAAAGAAAACTATGTTCATAATGAATGGATAGGTCACCTCAGCAGAGAAATAGGAACTACTTTAAAAAGAACCAAATGGAGGTTATAGAACGAAAACCTGCAATGTATTAAATAATATTTGAAGCAATCAGAATAATAAGTTCAAAATTTTGAGAAAAAATTGTCAACTTAGAAATTTATATTCACCAAATCTGTTGCTCCTGAATAAGGGTGAAATAATGATATTTCTAGTCAAACAAACACAGAGAAAGTTCACTCTAGGAACTTTTACAAGATGTATTTCAGGAATAAGCCTATGTCTTACTGTCCTATTTTATATGCATGATATATACCCAATAAAATATTTTTAAAATTCTGTATATATACATCAGAAGTTTAGCTATATAAATTGCCTATGATGAAGGCAGGAAAAAGCATTTTGAAAAAATGGTAAACATATGGTCAAGGATGAGATAGTACCTAGGAGAAAATTATCTATAGTCTTAAATATGAAACATCTGTCCAAGCAGTGGCCCAGAGTACACAGAAGAGGCATTGGGAGAGCCCCTGGCAGATGGAAAAGAACAGGAACCCACTGTGGTTGTGGGGAGCATAGCTAAGATAGTCACGTCTCTTCACACATCAAAGTAGACCCGCTAAAGAGGCGCTAAGCTCCAATAGGCCACTTCAGGATGGAGCAGCCTGGGAAATCTGTTCTGCACTAGAATTCTGTGTCATCCTTCAATTTTGTGGATTTCCAGCCTTTCCCAGCTAAGGGAGTCTGCAGCCAGAATATGTTGACATTCCTTGGCCTCCTCCCTCCCATATCCTTTCTTTTTCTGTTCTCCAAGAAAAGAGATACATTTAGGTATATGTTTAAACAAAACAGAGGAGGAGAGTGCAAGTGTATTAGTTAGCCAAAGGGGTGCTGATGCAAAATACCAGAAATCTGTTGGCTTTTATAAGGGGTGTTTATTTGGGGTAGAAGCTTACAGTTACCAGGCCATGAAGCATAAGTTACTTCCCTCACCCAAGTCTGTTGCCATGTGTTGGAGCAAGATGGCTGCCAATGCCTACCAAGGGTTCAGGCTTTTCCTGGAGTCCTCTCTTCCTGGGGCTTGTTTCTCTCTGGGCTCAGCTGCTCTGCTATCTCCACAAGGCCAGCTGTAGGCTTTCAGGCAAATGGCACACCTCTGCTGTGACTAATTGAGCCTTCTC
>PVKH010038250.1:0-11352 GCA_004027955.1 Chaetophractus vellerosus | reverse complement strand
ACCCATTCAGATGCAGAAGGTAGGCAGTTAGCTGGATTCACTTGGTAGGTACAAATTTCTTTCTACACAGGGTTTCAAATTTTTGTCTCCAAAAAGTTATAAAAATACAAATGTTAGAACAGAAATGTCCAGCGTCACATCATTTTTCATTAGTTGAAACTATAACTCAAAGGTAAATTTCCAAATAACTATAAATATATTTTTAAAGGGTTTATAATGTGAGTTTTAGCCGTTTATATGCTTTCTCACTTTTAATAAACCAATGACTGGACAAAATTCCTATATTTCTTCATTGGCTTATATCTTATACATAAAAGATTCAAAATTAACCTTTTCACTACCTTTTAAGCCACAGATTTTTTAGTGTTTTAATCAAAACTGTTTAACATAGAGAAAATACCAACACAAATGAACTTACTTTAGTAATTCAAGGATAGCAAGCACAATATCATTAACATAACAGAATCCTGATGCTTCTGATTTCTTAGCATGATGTAATCCACCAGCCCAGTTAACAGCCATATCAGTTTGTTGTCGGTTTAATTTCACAGCCCCAGCTAAGAAGTAGAAACACAACAGGGAAGTCATTAAGATAAAAATTTAGTATAACTAGACAAAAGTGCTACAGGTAAGAGTATGCCATTCAAAGCAAAAGAAGGTAAAATTCACTATTTTTAGACCCTAAGAAAGCAGCTCATAATAAAAAAAAGATTCATTGTCTAGGGCACTAATAAAACGTCTCTTCTTAGGTAAGTATTTTCTTACAGCTGTGGCCCAAAAGAGTTTATTAAAGCTTTTGCTTTAAACAACCCCAAAACTACACAAGTTTAGAACAACTTTTAAACCAGATAAAATCAGGACACTTACCAACTGAACCACCAGTTGAGAGCTGACAAAACTCAAAGAGTCCATCAAACACTGGACAATCCTCTCCAACATTAACTGTGGAAGATGGAGTTCATTAATTTCAACCCACTCTGTAATCTAACAAAAGCTTTTTCTTACACAAGCTACATTCCTACAACTACTTCCTGATGCTTAATGCAATCATAAAATACACACTTCATAACAGTAATCTAAAGTCTGAAATTATTTTATCCAAGGGAATTAAGTATTATCAGTGAAACACCACTTCCAATTCCTTATCAGGAATATTTGTGGAATATTTCTGTTACTATTAACAAGAAATAAAACTAATATTTAACAGCTGGTTGCCCATGCCCAGCTTGCAATATGAGAAGAATTAACTAGGTCTATGGGAATCAAGATAAAAGAGAAGGAAGGGCTATTTAAGGTACAAGAAACACATACAGATATATGACACAGCAAGACATAGTTTAATGAAATTTCTTAGTATTGAGAGAATGAAAGAGATATAGTATGGAGCTGAGGTGGCGCAAGAGATTGAGTAGCCTCTCTCTACTCCAGAAGGTCCCAGGATCGGTTCCTGGTGCGGCCTAAAAAGACAGGCAGACACAAGAGCAGACAGCAAGTGCAAAAACAACAGGGTGGGGCAGGCAGTGGGAAGAAATAAATAAATAAATTTTTTTTTTTTTAAAAAAAAGGAAAACAAAAAAGAAGTAAGCTTGTTGGGAACCAGCTGTGGCTCAATTGGTAGGGCTCTGGTTTACCACATAGGAGGCCCGGGGTTCGGTTCCCGGGGCCTCCTTGAGCAGGCAAGCCGCCACGAGCAGGCAAGCCTCCGCGCAGTGAGCTGACTCGGCGGGATGCCGCAGCAGGGGGAGACAAGCAGACACAGAAGAACACAAAGCAAATGAACACAGCAAGAACAAGCAGCAAGGGGGGAATATATATATATATAAAAAAAATAAATCTTAAAAAAAAAAAAAAAGAAAGAAAGAGATATAGTAGACATGTATAAACCTATTTTCAGTCTCCCTTCAGCCCCCAAATTATAACCCAATTCAAGAATCAGAATCATTGTTTTATATAGCTTTATATACCCTTAATTTACTAGTATTTATCACCAAATAAAGTAAATAATGAAGAAATCTTAGATTCTTACTGCTCAGAAATGATCATAACAAACTTAATATAATTCAGTATTATGTAGGTTTTAATCAGTCCTGTTAATTCATTTACCCTAGGGTTACCTATGACCTTAAGCCTGTATCTCCACTGAAAAACAGGGATACGTAAGATCTGTTATATCTACAGCACAGCATTTTAGTGACTCAAATGCGATAAAACTGTGGTGGAAGTGTATATGAAGTTCTATGAATGAGAAATGTCTAACTCTACTTAATTTAGTATTACTGAGACTATGTTCACTTATCTCTAAATCTTCATTGAAGTTCATCAATAAAAACACTGAAGAATAAGTTCTAGGTTCAAGATTTAAGACACTGTTCAGTCCTTTTAGTATTCCTCATTAAAGGTAATTTATTAACCAATCTCTAAACAATAAAATATCTTTAACTTTTTCAAAGAGAACACTATAGTAGAAGAGAAGCAAAAGCTTCAGTAATGTAACAAAGAAGGGGAAAAACAGAGTACATACATTATATTCCAGCATAGTTAAGGCACACAAATAAAAGGCAAGAGGTATATACTAGGCTAAGGCGAATATTAAAGGATCAAAAGGAATTGGGAGTGATGTCTCTCTACCAATATCCATTATCCAAGGCAAACACGGGACCAAAATAAAAAGTAGAAGAACATCTCCAGACAGTTCTCTGACAAACTAGGAAGCTTCAGGTAAGTAGTTATTTTTTTAAAGTAGCTTTAGTATGGTTACATACTTTCAAATCAATAAATAATTACAATAATCTTTTAGACTAACAACAAAATAACCAGATTGAGTAATTCTATACAGTTTCTAGAAATATTCATTTATACTTATCAATACGAATATACTTTTAACATACAAACGTACATCTCTGCATCTGCTTACTATACTCAGACATGTTATCTGGTCTTATTGAACGTAGAAATTTGATGTACTCATCACTGTGGTATTTTGTCATTTCTTCAGCAGTGGCTTTATGGGGCCTCTGTGAAGAAAAATGTCAGAATTGTGGAATTACAATTAGTGATATAGAATTATCAAACACAAAATAAAAAATTTCCTTAAAAGTTCCCAAAAGAACTAGGCCTTCCTGAACAAAATAATTACAAAGCTAAATCAAATTTATACACGTTTTAAAAATTTCAAAGTTAGTTAAAATTCCTTTAAAGCATTAGTCAGGCCTAATACCAGCTAGGATTAATCACTCCTTAAGCACCATGGAAATGCATAAAGTCAAATCAATGTTCATCAACTCCACTTCCTGTTTTTTGTCATCAACCTTCTGTTCTATATTATACAGTGATTTTATCACTGGCCTCCCAAGAGGCTCACTCTTAATTCTAAAATCTTCTCCCTTCCTTTTCTTCTACCTATCCTAATCATCAATGTTCTGAAGGGCTCAATTTCTCTTATTACACACTTCCTCCTTCAAAGATTGATAGTCTTATCCATCTCTCCCCTGTTCTCTAAATATCTGTATCTGGAAGATTATGTCAAGGTATATTGCCTAACACTGTTAACTGCTTCAAGTCTTCTCTCTCCAAAGAAATACGAATTGTCTTGTCTTGTATTTGCTTATATATTCCCCATCCTTATCTCCAAAAGCATATAAGGCATATGTATTAATATCTTTTGTGTTACGTGTATCCTGCTTGGCCACTAACACAGTGTTTCATACACATTATATGCTTGTAGGAGTAATATTTGTAGGAGTAATTTTCTGAATAATTCTTTTGTAATAGTCCCAAACATCAACTTTTGTTAGAAGCATAGGCAAATCAACAATTATTGTAACAGAAACTATAGAGTATGCTATACTGAGTTGTTTTCCAGGAATGGAAAGCCTGGAATAGGGAATCTATTTTTAAAATGGTTTTTGGAAGAGGGGAAAAAAAGAGGCTACAGCTCCCACACTACTTTCTCTGGAAAATAAAACAAAAAGGAGTTTCCATTTTTGTCTAGACGCTTCATCTGCTCAATGTCCTCCAAGGGGAATAATAAAAAAACAATACAAAATTTCAAAGTAATAGTTAAAAAACAAATCAGTGCGGAATATCCTTTACCAAAACATATACTCACATAAATTTCCATTTTTCTGTATAAGCCATAATTTAGCAGCAAGTTATGGGTCATGCGGATTCTATGAGGTTTCATGGGATGACCCTGTCCATAATAATAATTTCCAATATCACCTAAAATAGAACAGAGACAAATTAAACAATACAGAAAGCGAATCTTCGCTGCGAATTTATGTACATTCATCATTAGAAGGTATTTACCACTTAATCCACTGATAATAGATTTATTTTGTAACATTCAAACTATATTAGAAAAAATGCTTACTTTTTCATGCTGATAATTCCACTCTTACATTATATTTACAGATTAAGAAAAACAAACTTTTCTAATTCTTAGTTCTCCCAAAATTCATATTTTAGGATTAGCCCAAATAAAATATTCCTTGTTCACCCACAAAAGTAGTTTTTGTTCCTTAATAGTTGGTATTATGGGAGTTAAAAATGCTCTATGCTTGTATCACAGTCTATAAGGGAAATCTTTGGGAACTTAAATTTAGGTCCTAAATAGAGTCTTGCTCTGTCAAGACACACTCCTTACATTTTTCAAGGTAATAAGGATATTCTGTCTCATTTTTCATCATTAAAAAGTTACAAATTCTATTTTTATGATCTTACATCCCAATGTCTTAAAACTAACTTTTAAAATTCTAGTGTTTCTATACCAATAATGGCACCGCGTATTTTAAAACAGGTTTTATTAAATTAGAAATTGCTTTTACTATTGCTTCTAATCTTTAACATACAATTCCAAATTTTTGTTAGGACATTCAAGCTGATTTTAATGGGTTGAAGTTTGTCATTTCAACATAGGTTTACATAATGAAAGCTAAGGATAAAGAATGCTATTTATCCACCTTCAATCAAGATCAGTAAGTCTTTCAAAATCCTCCCTAAATACTTTTTTTGATGCTTAATGGAAATTGAACACACTAAATACTTCTGTTTCTCTCTTCTAGATATCTGATAATAGTCTGGAATGAACATTCACTTCTATAAAATCCCTATTTCTAATAATTTTATTAATACTTTGAAGGTAATATATACCTAATCTCTACTAGAACTCTTCACTTTCAATTCAAGCCTTCTCCTGAAATCATCTCATGTACACACAGTCTTTTAAAGGGAAGGTCATTTTTTAAAGGCAGATGCCAAGAGCAAAGCTAAGAATACAGACAAGTAGCAAAGCATGGCTATGGGAATATATGAGATTCCTCTGCATTTAATACAATTCAGAGGCTATGAATGCAGAAAACAAACTACCTATGTCAAGGATCTGCCATAACGGTGGTAGTACGTGCAATATACTCTAACTCAGCCTGGTCTCAATGAATTCTTAAGGTATGGAAAATACACTAGACACCAGTTTCAAAGCATCATCTACCTAAGTTAATGCAAATAAAAGTATTTCTAAGTTAGTTATCATCACTACCTACCAAAGAAGAATAAATAAACTCTAATTTTCACATAGAGCTTCACTTGCCTCTATGTAAGAATTACCAAGATGGAATTCTCTGCATCTATCACATCTTAAGATCAATTACTTTAGTTAGGGCATGCTTGGAATCCAATGGAAAGTCAAAGGCTCCAATAATCTAGAGATGAATTTCTTATCACTGAAGATTAGGCTGCAAGGGAGACTGGGAGATTAGAGCTGCTATAAACTAGTAAGTGTGTTTGGGGAAAAAAGGACAGCAGCAATGAACATTTATTCAGAGTTTACTAAGTGGCACTATTCTAAGCAGTTCACATGTATTCAAAGTAGATATTGTTACTTAGTCCTATTTTATACTTGAGGAAAGTGAGACAGACAAGTTACGTAATTTTGCCTAAACCACCTATCTAAGCAAGAGGAGCTAGATTCAACCCCAGGCAGGGCAACTTTCACAGCCAATGCTCTTAGGTAGTAGCTACTGAAGGAGCATTGGACATTTAATTAGTCACTAGAGATAAATGGGAGGGGAGCACCTGATAAGAAAAGGATATACTTTGGAGCATAAATATTTTTGAGTAAAGGTTTAACATCTTTATTAATTTAAGGAAATCAGGGGTGGGAACGCAGCTCAGTGGTTCAGAGTCTGCCTCCCACATATGAGGTCCCAGGTTTAAACCCCAGTACCCCCAAATAAACAAATGAATGAGGAGCAGATGTAGCTCAGTGGCTGAGCACCTGCCTCCCACATACAAGGTCCCAGGTTCAATGCTCAGTACCTCCTAAAAATAAAAATAAATAAAACAGCAACAAAAAAAGATCCAGAAACTTAGGAATCACCTTTCATTCCATACCACCACCTCCCAGCCCCAACTCCATTTCCAACCCATCATCAAGTTCTACTGTTTTTACTTCCCAAAAGTCTTGTAAATCTGTCCATTTCTATTAGCTGCAACAATGTCATTTTATGTGGGTGCATGATTCCAGCAACCAGTCTTACATCCCACTATTCCCTAATAGTCCTTTCTCCACTCATGACAGCACTCTCTACTTAAAACCCTTCAATACAAATTACCACAAAGTCTTGTGTGGTCTGGTCCTTGACTACTTATATACACACACAAACACAATAGCCCAGTGTCCCATGGTTCCCCATATCTTTCTTTAGGCCTCCTTTCTATTAAGTGCATTGAGTTATTTATAAGTACTTGGCCTTCGCAGTTTGGGGTGTCTTATGCTGCAATGTCTTTAAATACGGCCCATTCTCTTCTGAAATCCTCCCTATCTGGTCATCCTATTAAAAGTCCTCTCCCTTATTCTAACATACAATCTTTTATTTCCTTCTTAGAACTTAACTAAAAAAATCTTTTGCTTAGCTAGCACATGGTAGGGCCAAGCCATTTGTTATTTCTGCACCCAAAGTTGGGATACTATTTCCACTTGTAAAACAAACAAAATGCTACCCACCTGTAACTCAAAATGACTGTAAAAAAAGAAAATGTTATATATTAAAGTGATTTATCTATAAAAATAAAGTGGTTATTCATCAAAATTTTAAAAATAAGCTTTGATTTAAATGGTGGAGATGTACAGATGTTAACAAAACACAGGAATCTGTCCTCAAGAAGCTTATATTCTACTGGTGAGTGAAAGAAATCAGGTGGTAAATGTTACAGGGAGAAAAATAAAGCAGTAATGGTAACATATTTTATTTAAAAGTAATTGGGGAGGTGCTCTCTGCCTAGAGGAACCCCACCAAATCTTAATGTGTATTGCCTTCTTTCTCCCCCATTTCTCAGCAAGCTCTGTTCTTTCCCCCATTTCCCAATAAATTATTTTTACTGGCCTAACTGGAAAAAAAAAAAAAAAGTAATTGGGGAAAGCCTCTTTGATAAAGTGAAATTTGAAGGAAGTAAAAACAAAGGTTACCTGGGAAAAGAAATTTCAGGCATAGGAAGATGTGTTTCATTTTTTAAAAAAATAGCTTTGAGATATAATATGTGGTCTTTTGTGACTGGATTCTTTCCTTTAGCTTAGGATTTGCAAGGTTTATGTGTATTGTAGCATCTTTCTACTATATGCAAATAGCTATGTGTAATTAATACCACTGTTATTTAGGAATTGCTGCTGTAAGTCATCCAGCACATTGACTTGCCAAAAAAAAAACAATTGCTTTTTTTATGAATGATAAAGATTAATACTACAGCAAGAACCCATACTAGGGGCCGGCTCGATAGCCCAGTGGATAGGGCACCGGCATACCACATGGGAGGCCCCGGGTTCGGTTCCCGGGGACCTCTCCTACTGGGCAGACCGCCTTGAGAATGGCAAGCCGCCATGGGTGGGCCAGAGCCGCCGTGGGCAGGGCAGGTCACCCGCGAATGGGGCGCAGCCAGCCACCCGCGAACTGAAGCAAGAGCCAGCCGTGAATAGAAGCAGAAGCTGCCCACAAGCGGGGAAAGCTGCGCCTGCGCAGTGACCAAGTCTCGGCACGTCGCTGCAACGGGGGGGAAGGGGAGATATGTAATAAAATAAAATAAATCTTAAAAAAAAAAAAAAAGAACCCATACTGTGTATTAAAGGTCAAAGAAAGAGTTTGGCACCACTATTATACATTAAAGCCTAATAAAATCTGACTATAGTTGGCTGCCAAGTAGAATTCTCATAATTTGCTAAAGTAAGGAGTAAACCAGGAAGCATGATTTTGGTAACTTATATATTCTATCTTTGCATAGTGGTCAGTGCTTCTTCTCTGGTATTGGTTTCCAAACATTTTGATTATGCACTCCTGTTAGGGTGGTGGGGTGGGGAAAATCAAGTACAGCATCATGTATAAAATTACATAAATTATGTATATATAAAATCCTATTATAAACATTATAAAAGAAAAACTAAATGTGGTTGGCCTCAAGCTTATTTCAAAATGACATAGTCAATACATCATGTAGATGCAGTATTAAAATGTATTGTAATTAAAGCTTAACCAAATATACTTGGTTTGCTGACTACATTTAAACATAAGTATATAAATTGCATAATTTTAGGGTCAGAAGGGACGTTGGTGACTAGCTACATCATTGCACAGATTATTGATAATCCTGCAGTATGTTAAAAGAAAAAAAAAAACCAAGGTTTTAGAAATGTTTTTGGAAACGTTGGAACTATGAGCCAATAGATATTGTGAGAAGAACTAAGAGAAGTACATCAATGCCTGAAGATTCACTTGGAAATAGCATTCCAGTATTCTAAAGGGTATAATACTGAAGAGTACAAAAAAACCACAACGAAAAATGCATATAATCTCTCACTGAGATGCAAATAGCCACAGAGGTAGAAATTCTGTCACTATGAGGCACATAGAGCTTGCCTAATAACATCCCCAGTAAGCCTAAACATGGTTATAGAATTTGCTACTTCTCTCCTTTCCTTTTTATCTTTATTCCTTCTATTTCCTTTACCAACAAATTAAAACCAGAAAATTTAGGCTAGGGGATTATTGAGGCCCTATTACGACTGATACTACCCGCCCCCACATGTCATATACCTCCAGTCGTATCATTCTTTGGTATAGAAGCCATTTTATTTAATCCTCTTCCTTCACACTTAAAATATAATATCACATATTAGTAATTAACATAATGGTATTTATCCAACTTTTAAACATCTCTGCAAAATATTGTATTAGGCACACACACAAATCTAAAGGGAGCTGACCCCTCCATGAATGTTTAAAATGTAAGCAACTAAAAATTTCATTCTAAAGATCACTCAAGTAACAGCCACAAAAGTCAGGTAACCTATCAGATTTTCAAACTATGTCAGTTAAACTCCTGATTGTTGGCTTCCTGGTAAAGCAGTCTGGTAAATGGTCTACAAGAAAGTATTCATTAAGTTACAATACAGTACTCTCTAATATTCTCATTCTGCCTATCAAGTCTGCTTTCTGCCTTAGGGACCAGTGCCTATGCCCATATCTTCAACAAAGGCTCATCATAAATGGGCCCAGGAACAAACAGCTGTTACAAAACTGGTACATAACTGTACCTTTCGGTTCTATGGTTCAAACCTGGTGACAAGTTTCCAGCAGCTCACTCCATCAGTTACTGCCAACAGCAACCAACAGCTGCAGCAAGAGCCTTAGCACCAGTTTCCCTGACCTTTAAACCTTCCCTCATCATCTGTCAGAACAAATCTCTAGAACTTAGAAACGGTATCATTTAAAAATTTAACTTATGCACACGGTTATTTACATTCCAATTTGACCAGGGAATGCTAGGTTTTGCCAGCAACTCAAAATATGCAGGAATTCTTAAAAGAATGAACTTTAAAATGAAATTCAAGTTAAAATTAAAATGTACCCCTATCTCCACGATGGCATAATTCCAAATCAATTTATATTACATAGGTATGCAGTCCACTCAAAAAATATTTTCTAAATATAGCTGTTACTATTTTGTATTGGCTATCATAGATCAACTCAGTTTTGTTTGGTAAAATTTTAAATTTTTACAGAAATGACTGAAAACAAGGTTAAACCTTGCTACCTGAAGAGATTTGGTACTACAATTTTCAAGTGCAGATGGGATTTATTCTAACCTAGACCTCCAGGGTCTTTTGCAACTCTCTAAGATTTTGTGATTAAAATACACCAAATGCAGGAAACCGCTTTCAAAATTTGTATTGCTTTCATACAAATTAGCGAGGGCCCTTCAGGTCATTTGTTAAATTTTACAATTCCTTCTCTCAAGAACAACCTACTAGAAACTATTTACTCGTTAACATCTGTTTAAATCTCTAAAACAGGTTACTACTCAATTTAGTATAATTTAGACTGGACACAGGAAACAATTCAGATATCATGATACTGCTCAAAAGTCCAATTTAAGAACCCCTGCAATATATTTTTTTCTAAATCCACTGTACTGTGAGCTCGCTCAAGTCAACCTGATGAAACTATTTAGTACTCTGCACTACTCCTCAAAGTTCTGGTACACCAGGATTCCCACCACCTAGGAACAGACTTCACAAGCAAGATGCTAATGCTGTCCTAAACCTCCAAACAGGGTGAATTTCCTGATCGAACAAAGAGCAACAAAGAAGTGGGTGGTAACCACCACCTCTCTGAGAGGCAAGCCAGGACCCTTCGAATCTGATGTGTCTAACACAAGCAGTTAACAGCTCCACGTTTCCCTAAAACCTCCTCTTATTTCCCGGGAAGACTAACTGCCTCAAACTCGAAAACCCGAATTTTTTATCGAGGAAGCGGAACTCTCTCACTGGCACCCGGAGAAAGTGGCGTTCAAAGAACACGGTTAACAAAGGAGGATGGAGCTCACGCAGAACTAGGGTTTGAGTGTGCCCCAGGCCGGACGTGGGCCCACAACCTCAGTAACTACCCTCAAGCACCGACCCGGGTCAATGAGTCGGGGGTGCGAATGGAGGCGGAGAAACTAGAAGATACCGGCCAGACACAGGCAGAGACAGAGAACCAGGGGAAGGGAGAGACGGCGGAGAAGGGGGAGGGAAGAGAGCTGGAGGGGTGGAGCTCCCGCGGCCGCAGGGCTTTGTGTAGTCAGGGTCGGGGGCGATAGTTTGACCCGGGGGGGAGAGGTCAGGTAGGGGAGGCCTGCACAGGGCACCCCAAATCCTCGCTTATAGGACAGGCGGACTGAGAGGCGCGCGGGGGGCCAACCCCGTCGCCACCATCACCAAGCCGGGGTAGGCCGGCGCCGTTCCCAAAGGCGGGCCCCTCGGGGCGGCGGGCCGCGGAGCCGGAGGGAGGGGGCTGGAGGGAAGTGGGGCGTCGACCAGCCCCC
>PVKH010038249.1:0-11365 GCA_004027955.1 Chaetophractus vellerosus | reverse complement strand
CGCCGCGAGGACGGGGGGAGACAAGAAGCAGACATAGAAAAACACAGAAGAATGGACACACAGCAAGAGCAAGCAGAAAGGGGGGGGGTATGTAATAAATAATAAATAAATCTTTAAAAAAATGCATAAGATTCAAACTTATGCAAACACTCAAATAATTGTTAGCTTTTAATCTATGTGCTATTAAAATGTAATAACATGCATGTCATTGCACTGTATTTTTCATGAGGGGAAAGTTAAATGGTTTAACATCAAGAGCCCTACACAGTATTTCTAGTAAAAGGACCATCATCTGCTACTGCAATTTGAGGCCTGCTGAGTACAGAATATAATTCTCTGCTTCATCCACAGAAAGAAGAGTGAGGGGACCAACTCTAGATAGCCGTCGCTACTAGAAGTCATGAGTAATTTAGTTTTCTTTTTCGTAAATTCTGGTTTTTCCAAATTTTCTATCAAGAGCACATCTTATAAATAATAATAGCTTAGCATATGCAAGGCACCCGTTTTAAACTTTACAATACATTACAATATAGATACGATTACTATCTCCATTTTACAGTTAAGGAGACTGGAGTACAAAGAGGTTAAGTAACTTGCCCAAATAATGAGTAATGGCAAAGTCAGGATTTGAACATGAATTAGAAAATAGGAAATATTTTTATTAGTTCAATGACATATTCATCTATTAGCAGATGACTCCACTCAACCAATTAAGTGCATAGTATGTGCCAGGCATATACTAGGCCCATGGGGATACCAACATGAGAAATGTGCAGTGTCGATGACCCTGCCATTTCATGTGTGAGGTAAGCCACATACACAAAAAGAAAGCTTATGTTACAAATCAGTAAAACTGGGCCAATTATCCAAGGGCAGGGACATGGCCTTTTTTTCTTACTCTGGGCCTGGTATAATATAATAGCTGCTTGAAACTTATTTGCTGAAGGAGTAACTTAATAAATAGAATTTCAGGGCCTCTAACTTTACCAATGAGAAGATGAAAGTCCAAAGAGGTGACTTGGCTTGATAGCATCAAAACGCTATTTAGTGGGTGAACTAGGACTGACTTTTGGTTTTCTGTTTCCTTCCTCAATGAATTCACCAGCTTTTCCAGAGGAGAGACTAGCCTTGAGATGGAGCAGTCTATACAGGCTTCTGCTTTGCTATGTCAGATTTGGTGGGACACCCCGATTCCTTCTGCATCACCACCGCCCTGAAAAGTCTTGTCAAGGTCACTCATGACCTTCATCCTGTGTGTACCTCTCTGACTTCGTGTTACTTGACCATCCAGCAACATTCAACACAGTTTGCTACTTTCTCCTCCTTGAAATACTTTCTTCCTTATGTTTCTGTGACAGCACAATGACCTGTTTTCCTCTTACCTTATTGGTCACTCTCTCGAGTCTTCTTTACTGACTTCTCTTTCTCTAGCTGACCACTTATTCTAGGTAACTCCAGCCAGTCCCATGGTTTAACTGCCATCTTTATGCAAATGATATGCAAATTTCAATCAATCTAATTGGGACAAATATATAAATAAATGATTACAACCCAATGTGTTAATTGTTAAAACAGGCACAAGTATGGTTTGCTATTGAAGCATTTAGGGAAGAATCTAATTCACTCTTGATTGGGTTATTAAATTGGTAGCCCTAGAAAGTGTTTGTAGGCATTGCATAGTTTGAGTAAGGCATTTGGCAAAGTTTCTTGTTATATCTTTTTGAAAAAGACAGAAATTAGGCCAGAGGAGAACTAGTTGAAGGATCATTAACTCGATCATTAGTCAAGGTGTTTTTGATTAATACATTGATATGAACTTGGGAAAGGGGTCTTCAATGGCATGTCAGGAAGTTCCATATTGAGTGCCACCCTTTGTGAAGTTTTAATCAATGGCTTAAATAAAGACATAGAGGACATGTTTGTCAGATTTTCAGATGAAACCAAGCCTGAAGTGAGAATTAATTTGTTGTTTTAGGAAAAAAAAGGACAAAAACAAAAAGATAGGCAGCTTAGAACAATGAATAGGAAGAGAGAAGCAAGATGGGACTTAAATGCTAGGTCCTACATTTTGGTTCCAATAGTCAAATGGACAAATATGAGATGGAAGAGATATGACTTAACTGCTTATGAAAAAATATAAAACTTTGAAGGATAAGTCAGTTATAAGCTCCATATAATACAAGAGTGCAGCTTGCTTGCCCTAATTGGCAAGGCCATATTGTGGAAGGAAGAAGAGAGGGGAATTTGTAGACTCCTCTGTACCATTGCTCTGGCCAGGCCACATGAGGAGTTCTACATTTGGTTTTAAGAACTACATCAAAGAGAAAGATTGATAAATTGGTATGGGTTCAGAGACAGTTACCAGAAAAGTGAAGAACTGCTGAAGGGTATGGGACATTTTTATGTGAAGACAAAAGAGAAGATGTAAGAATTATTTCCCAATAACTGTCCTGTAATTATCCTATACAGATTGAAAGAGCTAGGTGGAAGTCGATGAAGGAAAACGTTGGCTCAATAAAAGAACACTTTTCTAATAATTAGAGATTAGCAACAATGAAATGGGTACCTTTTTAAAGGGCTGAATATCATATCACTGAAAGTTATAAGGCAAAGTTGGAGAATATTGGGTGCCTGCTTCAGCTGGCTAGTTGGACTTGATGATATCTAAATGTCCTTCTAACTCCAAGTATCTTTGACTCTTGTGGGAGACTCTGAGATGAAGACACATTTTTCACACAACTAAAGAATAGATTTTATGTGCATATACCTTGGAAGATGATGTTCTTTGCCCAACCATCTGTGCACACAATTAGCAATCACTATCAGCGGTGTTATCTTTAAATGCAAAGCACATGACATGGATAAAGTGTACACATTTTATCTGACCAATCAGTCAATCAATAAAATAAAAAGCAGTGGATTAATATGCCTACATATATATTTATGTGTTTAAATAAGGGGCCAGTTCAATTTCAGCTCGAAAACACTTTTATAACCTGCTGTGAAGGATGAGTGATTTTTAAAAATTGTTTGTTCTTTTTGAAGAGAAGGAAATTAAATATACAGAACACTGTTTAAACAACATCGAGGCTATGATACAAGAAAACAAAAGGCAGGAAATTCAAAGTTGAGGTGTGATGTGTTATCCTTCATTCCAGCTGCTGTGTCCATTATAGTGACAGCTGAAAAGGGAACTGGAACACTATGTAGGCACAGTTTTTAAATATATTTACTTTAGAGAAAACATGGCAAAGATCTCTCGTCCTATTTATGGGAGAAGGGATTAAACACTGACTCATCAGAGCGTCTCAAAAACACTTTACAAGTTCAGAAAATATTTGCTATTTCGTATTTTATTTACCGTATGTAAATCAACTGTCTGATTCAGTGGCAGATTTTCTAGAAATTGTATGAATCAAATGAATCTGCTAGATTTCTCTTTGATTTCTAAGGGATCATCTCAAAATAAATTATCTAGCTCTTTTGACATAGGCCACACAGATGAAGCAGAAAGCTGAAAAAGAAAACAAAGACTTCGGGGGGAGTAAAAAGGTTAATCCTCTCCCTTCTTTTCAGCACTGGTCAAAAGAGGAGGAAGTGATCAAGGTGTGGGGATATTTGTTTGCAGTCCAATGGATAATGGTTCTTGCATTGTGGGACTGACACTAGCTGCTCATTTAGCTCAAGGCCTTGCTTTACTAATGAGACCTGTATTCATAAATGACCTAGAAGAATTAGAATATGATGAGTATGAAAAAGGAATAAATCAAGAGTCTTGACACATACCCGGGTCCAAGGCCCAGAGAAAAGACCAAAGAAAGTGTGCTCTGTTTTTTAAAAGGAAACCATTAACCTGTTCTTGGAAGGACACATACATTGAGTTGTCCAGTTTTAGGAATGGATTTGCCTTGATCTGCCCAGAACCTTTCATATGATCCATTTGGCCTCTTTTCCATGCCATTCAAGGCCACCCATGATCCATCCCAACCAGCCTTTATGGCCTCCTTCTGCCAATGTTATCCTACACAATGGTGAGTCTGGACTGTTTGCTCTTCTGACTTCTCTTATTCTGTCAGTTCTGCCTGGAATGTTCTTCTACCCTTTCCCATCCAACAGTTCATCCTCAGAGCCCAGCTCAAACCTTCTCCTCCACCTGGGCCAAGGCCACACACATCACATTGTTTTACTATTACTTGATTCCTTACTGTCATCACATGGTAAATTAGAGGCTTCTGGAGGATCAGAAGCATGCCTTCTTAATTATTTATTTATTCTTACCATACTGTATTCATTTTCATATCGTCAGTAGAGTGCCTGGTGCATAGAAAGAATATACCATACATTTTGGTAAAAACAACAACAACAACAACAACAATAGCATTAATTCCCCTTTAGTAGCATCTATTTACAAGCAAAATGCTTTTGTTTTTAAATTATTCAATCAAGTTCTTTAAGATAATGCTTTCTGGGCTTTATTTATTTTTTCAAGTATCCATTGAAATAACATGCCATGTGCTTTAAAAAATCTCTTGAAAAGACTTGGGATAAATTAGTAACATTGCAATACCACATGTTTTTCAGGGAAGCATTCTAAGAGTATACCATAGGCTTAGAGATGCACTGCCCAGATCACCTATTCAATAGAGGACCTGTAGCTCAGCCACAGGGTGTGAGATCAGCATTTGAAGAGAACTGGACAGTTTAACAGGTCTGTGTCTTCTAATCCATAAACACATCTTGAACAATATATTTAAAAATTATTAAACTCTTCCAACAATTTTAGTGTACAAGTCTTTCCCTGTTGTGTTAAATTTATCCTATTCCTAAGTATTTAATGATTTTATGCTATAGATTTTTAAAATTTTCAATGTCTGGTTGTTACTAGTGTAGAGAAATATCGTTGAATTTTTTTGTAATTGACCTTATGACCTGCTGTTTTGCAAAATTCACTAAGTTCCAGCAGCTTTTCTGTAGATTCTTTAGAATTTTCTATGTGTACAATAGTGTCTTTAAATTAAGACAGTTTTCCTTCTTTTGTTCTAATCTGTATATCATTTGTTTCTCTTTCTTTATTGCAGTGGTTTGGACCTCAAGAAGTAGTGAGAAAAAAAATACAAAGAAGTGGTGAGAGCTAAATCCCTTCCTTTGTCCTGATATTAGAAGGAAAGAATTCAGTCTTTTATATTTTCACCATTAAGTGTATTTTAGGTGATAGAGTTTTTCCTATATGCCCTTTATCCAGTTATGGAAGTTATTTTCTATTCTTAATTTCCTGAAAATTTTTAACATGAATTGGGTGTTGAAATTTGTCAAATGCTTTTTCTGCATCTATTGAGATAATCATATGGTTTTTCTATTTTAGTCTGTTAATGCGATGAATTATATCGAATGACTTCTGAATGCTAAATCAAACTTGTATTCCTGGGATAAAACTCACTTGGTCATGATGTATTATCCATTTTTTATATTGCTGAATTTGATTTGCTAAAATTTTGTTAAGGCATTTTACTCTATGTTCATGAGGGATATAGATCTGCAGTATTATTTCCTCGTAATATCTTTGTTTCCTTTTTTATCAGGGTAATGCTGCCCTTATGAAGTGAGTGAGAAAGTCTTTCCTTTTCTTCTATTTTCTGCAAGTATTTCTGTAGAATTGGTATTAATTCTTTCTTAAAAGTTTGGTAGACTTTTCCATTGTAGTTATCTGAGCCTGGAGTTTTCTTTATGGTATAGCTTTCAACCATGAATTTAATTTCTTTAGTAAATTATTGGCTATTCAGGTTATCTATTTCCTGAATAAGCTTTGGTAGTTTTTTCTTTCAAGAAATATGTACATTTCATCTAAGTTGTCAACTTTATTGGCATAATGTTCACAATATTTTCTTATCATCCTTTTAATTTCTGTGGGATATATGGTACAATGCCTCTTTCATTCTTGATATTGGTAATTTGTGTAGTCTCTATTTCCTGAACAGTCTGGCTACGGTAAAATGACTATTTACCCAGTACAGAGGGAGTTCCAGAGATGTAAAGCTTTCAGCACTAAAATTGAGAAAGTCCCAGGCAAACCAGGGTGAGTTGACTGCCCTAAACTATAGGCCTATCAACACATTCAAATAAACAGCTTTTGGTTTCATTGCTTTTTTTGTTATTGTTTGTCCATTTTCTGTTTTATTGATTTCCATACTTACTTTATCATTACCTTCCTTCAGCTTTCTTCAGCTTTAATTGGCTTTTATTTCTCTTGCCTCTTAAGGTGAAAGTTTAGAAGGTTGATATAGACCTTCTTTTCTCATATATCAATTCAATCCTATAAATTTCTCTCTAAATATCGTTTTACCTGCATCCCACAAATTTTTGATATGTTGTGTTTTCATTTTTATTTGGTTCAAAATATTTTCTACTTTCCCTTGTGATTTCTTTATTGACTCATGGATTATTTTGTGTGATTTAATTTCCAAATATTTGAGGATTTCCTAGAAAATTTTCTGTTATTAATTTCTTGTCTGATTATACAGCAGTGAAAAGAATATACTTTGCATGATTTCAGCCCTCTTGATTTTATTGAGCCTGGTTTGAGGGTCCAAGGGTCCAAGATATGGTCTGTATAGGTGAATGCTCAATATGCACTTGAAAATTAAGTTTATTCTGCTCTTTTTGGGTGACATGTTCAATAAATGTCATTTAAGGTGGTTGGTTGATGGTAATGTTCAAATATTCTATAGCCTTACTTATGTTTTTTGTCTGTTTGTCCTATCAATTACTGAGAAATGAATGTTGAAATCTACAACAACCATGTATGTTCTTGGGAATATCCATGTTTCTGAGTCAACTTTATCTGATATTAATATAGTCACTCCAGCTTACTTTTGATTGTTTTTTGCATAGTATACTTTTAAAAATCTTTTTACTTTGAATCTACCAGTGTCTTTATAGAGAGAAAAGATATTTTGTAGACAACATGTAGTTGGATCTTGTTTTTTTAAAATCAAATCTGACAATCTTTGCATTTACATTGGTGTGCTTAGGCCATTTATATGTAACATAATTATTGATATAGTTGGGTTTAATTATAACATCTTGCTATTTTTTCCCACCAATTATTTATTTTTTATTATTAATCTAGTATTTTTATTTCAACTCTTGGCTTAGTAATCATACCTCTTTGTTTTATTTCAGTCAGTGCTCTAGAGTTTAAAATATTTATTTTTAACATATCACAGTCTACCTTTAAATAATATTATACTTATTCATGTATAGGATAAGAATCTTACCACCATATAATTCCCTTCTCCCTCCTGTTCTTTGTGCTGTTATTGTCTATATTTTATCTTTATATTTGTTATAGAAATACATTATTATTATTTTTGCTTTAAACAGTTTGTGTCTTTTAAATAGATTTTTAAAATTTTATTTATTTATTTATTTATTTATTTATTTATTTATTTATTTATTTATAGGAGTTTATTAGTCAAAAGGGTGCTAATGCAAAACACTAGAAATCTGTAAGTTTTCATAAAAGGTATTTATTTGGGGTAAAACTTACAGTTACCAGGCCATAAAGCATAAGTTACTTCCCTCACCAAAGTCTGTTGCCACATGTTGGAGCAAGATGGCTGCCGACATCTGCCAAGAATTCAACTTCCTGGGTTCCTCTCTTCCTGGGGCTTGTTTTTCTCTGGGCTCAGCTGCCCTAGTCACTCCACAAGGCCAGCTGTAGATGATCAGACGATCGGCTCTGTCACTCTCCCTGGGGCTTGATTCTCTCCAGGCTCAGCTGGTCTGCTCCTCTGTGTGCTTACTTCTCAGGGCTCCAGCATTAAAACTCCAATCTCCCTTCTCTGTGGTGTGGTTTCTCTGTGAGTCCCTGCCCACCAAGGGGATGGGGACTCAAGGTCTTACTGATGTGGCCCAACCAAAGTCTTAATCATTATTTAATCAAGTAAAAGTAAAACCTCTGAATCCAACACACTCTAATACACCTAGAGGAAAAGACCAGTTTACAAACATAATCCAATATTTCTTTTTGGAATTCATCAATAATATCAAACTGCTACAAGGAGGTACTGAGGATTGAACCCGGGACCTTGTACATGTGAAACAGGCACTCAAACTAAGCTACACCTTCTCCCTGGATAGATTTTTTAAATGAGAAAACTAATGGTGTATTTGCCATTTCTGGTGTCCTTCATTTCTTGGAGAAGATTTTAATTTCTATCTGTTATTATTTTCCTTTTGCTTGAAGAGCTTCTTTACATTGATTATGGTACACATCTCCTAGGGAAGAAATATCTGAACTTTTTTCTGAAATAATGTCTTTATTTCACCTTTATTTTTGAAAGATATTTTCCTGGATGTTGAATTCTAAATTTTTTTTTTCTTTCAGCATTTTTAAGATGTTGGTTCACTGTTTTCTGTCCTACTTATTTTAATGAAAAGTCTACTGTCATTCAAATAATCATACTTCTGTATGTAATTATCTTTTATTCTCTTACTGCTTTCAATATTTTCCCTTTATCACTAGTTTTCAGCATTATGTATCATAATGTGATTTTTAAAAAATATTTGTTCTGCTTGCACTTTGTTTAGCTTCCTGAATCTGTGAATTCACACTTTTCATCAGATTTGGAAAAATATCTGCTATTACTTCTACATATACCCTTTTTGTCCCACCATTCCTCTTCTTGGACTCCATTTACACATATTATAGACCACTTGATATTGTCCCACTGGTCACTGAGACTCTGTTTACTTTTTCTCAGTCTTTAGACTCTCTGAACTTCATTTTAATAATTTCTATTGTGATGCCTTCAAGTTCAGTAATCATTTCTGTAGTGTCTAATCTGTTGTTAATCCCAACCAATGTATTTTTCATTTCAGATATTAAATTTTTAACTCATATATTCTAGTCACATCATTTTATATATTTTATTTGTTTTCTTATCACACTCATATTTTCCTTTACATCTTGAGCATAAAGAGCATATTTACAGTACTTGTTTTACTGTCTTTCATGCTAATTTCATCAACACTGTGTTTTCTGTTTTTTTATCTTTTTAAAGATTTATTTATTTTATTACATATCTCCCCTTCCCCCCGCTGCGGCGACGCGCCAAGAGTGGTCACTGCGCAGGCACGGCTTTCCCCGCTTGTGGGCGGTCTCTGCGTCCGTTCACGGCCGGCGCTTGATTCAGTTCGCGGGTGGCTGGCTGCACTCCATCCGCAGGCAACCTGCCCTGCCCGTGGCGGCTCTTGCCCTGTCCGTGGCAGCTTCCTGCCCTGCCCACGGCGGCTCTGGCCCGCCCATGGCGGCTTGCCATCCTCAAGGCGGTCTGCCCGCTAGGAGAGGTCCCCAGGAATCGAACCCGGGGCCTCCCATGTGGTATGCCGGCGCCCTATCCACTGGGCTATCGAGCCGGCCCCATGTTTTTTTATCTTTTTAAAGACTTCTATCTTAATTATGGGTTACATTATATTGTTTCTTTGTATGTTAGTAATATTAGATTGTATGCTAGACATTGTGAATTTTACTTTGTTGGCTGCTGACTTTTGTTGTATTACTTGGAAGAGTGTTGAACTTTATCCACAGGTAATTAAGGTATTACAGATTAATTTGATCTTCTTGCAATTTGTTTTTAAGCTCCTTAAAGGCTAGTCTATAATTGCCTTTATTCTTGGGCCAAGTTAGCCCCAATCCTAAATTTTGGCTTTTCTGGGGTCTATATTGAATACTGCACTTATTCATTAATGTTTCTTCACTCTATCAAGAGGAAACTTTAATTACTGGTCCTTTGTGAGCTCTGAGAATTGTTCATCCTACAGCCCTCAGTAATTGTTCTGTTCTCAGATGCTATTCTTGTTTGGCTTCGTGAGATTTCACTCTACACATGCAGTTTAGTATTTAATTCTAATGCAGATTTGCAGAGCTCTTTCTTGGTGTTACTTCCTTCTTTTAGGTACTCTACTCTGCATATAATAGCTAAATTGTCCTTGAACTCTGATATCTGTCTTCACAACAAGGCAGATTTCTGGATTCCCTTTGACTCCTTCCTTGAACCACTATCAGAGAATTACCTTCTGGCAGAAAGCCTAAGCATTAGTAGAGCTCATTTCATTTGTTTCCTTTCTCTCAGGTACAACACTCCTGTGCTGCCTATATTTTTTATCCTATTCACCCATGGCTAAAGAGGAAATCCCTACCTGGAAGGATTTTTCTTTCATTTTGTTTTTGTTCAGATGTATAATTCTACAGATATAACAAATATAATCGAGAATAATGAAACCCACACTCTGGAATAAGAATCTGTTTACATCTTACAGTACAATTTAGGCCTATATGTACAAGTACAGGGGAGGTAGAGGGAAGAATAGGTGTAACATGGGGGCATTGTGGGGACATTGGAATTGTCCTGCATGATACTGCAATGATAGATACAGGCCATTATACATTTTGTCAAAACCTATAAAGTTGTGTGGTGCAAAGTGTAAACCATAATGTAAACTACAGATCATGGTTAGTAGCAGTGCTTCAATATGTGTTTAATATGTGCTCATTGATTGTAATAAACGTACCACACCAATGAAAGATGTTGTTAATGGGGTAAAATGTGGGCAGGGGAGAAGGTGGGGTATATGGGAATCCCCTATATTTTTGATGTAACGTTATGTAATCTAAACCTTCTTTAAAAATAAATAAAAAAAAAACACCTGGAAATAACCCAAATGCCCAGTAAAAAGAGAATGGAAAAATACAAATTTTGGTGTATTTATCTAAATTAATTTTATACAGCCATCAAAACAATGAATTTCAATTATACACAACAGTATGAATGTTGTGTTGGTCCATATCCTCTGAGAAGAACAGTGAAGGTAAGATTAGATATGGAAAGTTGTTGTTTCTTTTTGCATTTATGTATATATGTATGTATGTATGTATGTATGTTTAGGGGAAATGCTTGTGAGAAAAAATGGGGAAGAAGCTTGTAAAGGCTGGAAGAGTTATCAGACTGTGGTGCAAGCCTGACCCTGAGTTAAGGAGAGAGGGATTGAAGATTGGGTGGAAGTGAACTAAACTGCTATTCAGTCCAAGGAAGGTTCAACAAGTCATCAGGGAGAATGTGAGCCAACACTAGCCATCAGAGGTGTTTTATGTTTCCCAAATGGGCCTGTCTCAGTACCTCTGTTGCACTCAGGCATTGACTGGGAGTAGCCCATGGGATGGTGGCCATGGTTCAATGGGTTTCAGAGTGCAGCAGCTGGGGCACTTGGTCAATAACATCCTAGAAGGTGGAGGTCACTGAGGTATTCTCACAACTGCCACATGCCTTAGCAGTGAAATATTGAGTGAGGAAAAAAGACGGGGGGC
>PVKH010038248.1:0-11353 GCA_004027955.1 Chaetophractus vellerosus | reverse complement strand
ACCAGTTAAGAGATAATGGAGTCCACAAATAGATCCAAATACATATACAGATGTAGGATATAATGAATGTGGCAATTCAATTCATTGCAGTAAAATGAATTACTCAATAAAGAGTACTGGGACAAATATATAGTCATCTTGAAATAAATAAATAAGGCTAGATCTATGCTTCATGCCTTATATCAAAATGTATCTCTGATGAACTAAAGATTTAAAATTAAATGACCACAAAGAAAGCACAAGACACCATCCAGGAAAATGTTTGCATATATTGTTAGAGGGACATGCATTTCTAAGCAAGACACAAAACCCAGAAGAAGAAAAGATGAAATTAGGCTAATTGAAAAAGCCAGATGAAAAAAATAAGGCTATCAAAAAACGTCAAATAAAAATTAAGGAAAAATTTTATTTTGTATAACACAGAGCTAATTTTTTTGGTTTATAAAACCATCTTACAAACAATGAATAAAGACCAAAATCTTCATATCAAAATATGAAAAGATATTAAAAGACAATTCATAAAAAGAAAAAAAATGATTTATGAATATACAAAAAATACTCCATCTTACTTATATTTCAAGAAATGCAAACTATGACAGCAATGTGAGGCTACTTAAACTATCAGATTTGAACAGGAAAAAAGATTTGCTGACACTGTTGCTTAGGACAGTGCTTTCCAAATTGTGACATGGTATAAATTTATTTTCTTTAATTTTCATAGTTATGTATTTAAGACCTCTTGGCATAAAATGTAACGAACACATTTGATATATTATATCCTAGATATTAATGCTTAGCATAAGATTAAATTTCAAAAAATAATAATTTTGAAGAAAAATATTAAATAATAGCTCTTGACATTTACGGTGTGCCAGACACTCTGCCATATGCTTTATAGATATTTATTCAATAATCCTCACAACTGCCCCATTGCGCCCAGTTTAAAGATTAGGAGACTAAGGCACAGAGAGGCTATATCAGTTGAGCAAAGTCACACAGCTGGTTATGATGGAGCAAACATTTGAACCCATGCCGTCTGGCTGCAGGAACCCCTCACAGCCACCTCACCACAGCAGAGGAACTCTGCCTTAGGATGTGGGAAGCAGGAGCTGTCGAGGCTGGTGGGAGCATAAATTGCCACATGCCCTTGACGGGTAACTTCTATAAAATTAAAGCATCTAACAGTACCAGTTTTCAGTGCACTGAAAGACGATAATCCTTTTGGACATATAAATATCGTGTGCAGAATATTTCTGGAAGGATATATAAGAAATCATTAACAGCATCTCCCTGCTTTGGATAAAGATATAGGGGCTAAAAATATGAAATGAATGGAATTTTTAAACCACATGGATGTATTGCTTGCCAATTAAATAGTAGATGTTTTTAGAGTTTAAAGAGAGAGAATACTGGGGCCGGCCATATAGCCCAGTGGATAGGGCGCCGGTATACCACATGGGAGGCCCCGGGTTCGGTTCCCGGGGACCTCTCCTAGCGGGCAGACCGCCTTGAGAAGGGCAAGCCACTGTGGGCAGGCCAGAGCCGCCGTGGACAGGGCAAAAAGCTGCCACAGACAGGGCAAAGCTGCCACGGGCAGGGCAGGTCGCCCGTGAACGGAGTGCAGCCAGCCACCCGCGAACTGAAGCAGAGCCGCCATGAATGGAAGCAGAAGCTGCCCACAAGCAGGGAAAGCCGCGCCTGCACAGTGACCGGCCTCGGCGCGTCGCCGCAATGGGGGGGAGGGGAGATATGTAATAAAATAAAATAAACCTTAAAAAAAAAAATAAAGAGAGAGAATGCTAATAGTGCTTTTATGTGATTTCTTTTTAAAAAAATATATTTAAAAAATTTTAAAAGATAATTAGATTATACAAATGTTACACAAAAAATATAAGGATTCCCATATGCCCTGCTCCCCACACCTCCCACATCCTCCCATATAAACAACATCCTTCATTAGTGTGGCACATTCATTGCAATTGATAAATGCATCCTAGGGCATTGCCCTTGAGCATGGACCATAGTTCACATTGTAGTTTACACTCTCTCCCACACAGTTCTGCAGGCTATGGGAAGATATATAATGGCCTATATCTATCATTGCAATTATGCAATTTCTTTTACCCACTGAAATATCCTCAGGATATGTTAGAGAGGCAATCTGCCAGGGCCCCTGAGCACCCTGTAGGTTTTTGCTGGGTACAGGTTTTGTTGAGTACCCTGCAGGTTTTTGCTGGGTCTACCAGGAATGCAAGGCCCTGACTGCTCCTGATTGCCATTTAACAGGGTGAGTTTGCTACAAGCAGTCTTGTGAGATTCCATAATGCCTCCTCTCAGATGAAGAGGAGGCGTGTATCTGCTGGCTGTAAAGCAGTGACTCCTCCAAGCTCCTATAATGCTGTCCATTGCCTGTGTCAGCCTTCACAGTGGATGCTGTGTCTCATTCGCATGAGATATAGGGGTATGGGGACCAACACAAGCCTGCATGAAGTTCTGGCTACTGCTTTTACTATAAGTAGGAACATTCTTTGTTTCTGACCCAGGAGTCTCATGTCTTCTACCAACATCCATGAAACATAAACAGGCTGGCATGTTAATTGGAAAGTAGTGTCAAATCTTGGACCCTTCACAGACCCTGCACCATCCCTGACAGGATGTAGATCAGTTGGTAAACTGGGAAGACTGATGAACATGGGTCATTGTCTTGAAATAAGGATAGGTCTTAAAGTAAGTGCTGGGTCTTAAAAAGGGAGTGAGAGAGAGTGGTGGATGGTGAGTGGGACTTACATGACATCATTGCATGTCAGCTGAAGAAGAAACTTTGATGGTCTCTCAAGTGGGACAGAGCAAGCGGGACGAGAATGGGGGGAGGTCAGGGCATCCTGATAGAGCAGAACAGATGGCAAAGGATTCAGTTGTTTCATTTTTATCTCCTACAGGTTATATGTCACTCTAAATTCACAATACTTATTAGTGGTATGAGTCCTTTGGAAATATGTATCAGTAGTGGCATCAAATTCAGTATAGTGGTATTTTAAACAATAAATACACATCTTCTTCTATTTGTTTAATGGTTCCTGATTCTTGTCCTTATCTGTGTCTCTGACCATATCATGGCATGGGGGGAAGAGACTCTGGATAAAGAAGAACTTGGCCCTGTTCCTAAATTGGCTTCCATCAAGTCAAGGGATCAAGATCAAGCTTCTCCATGTCCAGGGAATATTATCTGTGATTACAAAAGGAGGGGTGAACTAAAATCCAGGATTGCCTTTGGTTGAATCCTATGAAATTGTCAATCTTCAAGCAATTTGATTTGTACAATGGCAATTCATGTGGTTCAGTTTACTAGATGATCCCTGATTCTCTAATGTATCTTAAAGTTCATTATCTGTAAATACATTCATCTCTTCCTTTAATTTCCTATGTTAGACCTTTTCTTCATGCCAATGTTGCATGAGAATTCAGAGTTAGGGAAAGAGTAGTGTTACAATAGCTTGAAGGAAGGAAATCTCAAAGAATGCCTAGTCAAGGCCTCTTTTATACATGTTCTACACTCAGTAACACAAGGATGTAATGCCTATAGAGAAATTCCTTAGATACTATGGCAGATCTAAATTTTGAAAAAGATTTAAGAGTCAGGGCAGTTTCCCAGAAAAAGTTGTGAGCATGAAAGGAGGAAAATGGGCAATGAAAATAGTAGAACAAAGCTTCAGAGTTCTGTCTATAAAACAGAAAGAAAAGTTGTGAGATATCTAATTTAATCTGCATTGTGCAAATGAAGGTTTTATTTGGATTTGAACTTCTATCTTCTATTTTCTCTTCTTTAATGCCTTTATTAATCATTCAAAGTGCTTGTCTTCCTTTCAGCACTTCAAATTCAATATCATTCTTTTTAAAGAGAGAGAGAGAGGAAAAAAACTGCTTGAGCAGTGGAAAGAGATCTCCAGGGAGCTATGGTACTATATTCCAGCAAAAGCTTTATTAGTTAAAGTTCCCACTGAGGGAAAATTCAGATACAGGGAAAGGCTCATATTTATTGTAAGGAAGTTTTGAGGAGAATTACCAAAAAAAAAACAAAACCCTGCAAATTTCAGTGCAAAATTATTGTGGCAATATTTTTTCCACCTTTACATCTCACAATAATAAGTGAAATGGTCAGTAAATTACATTGCCAACAGGCTTTCTATCTTTGAATTAAATAAATAAACATGATTATCAATTATTTAAGGAAGCACACAGTGATATTCAGGCTCCCTTGAAAAATCTACATGCCAAACACTCCAAAGGATTTAGGCCTATTCCATCTCATTCATTTCCTGTAGGTAAATGTTTGAATGTACACATATTAGATTTCCCTATGAGTTATTTCAGGATGAGTGGTGGTAGTTGTTAGAGTTAAATCTCCAGAGTTTATTATCTGCCTGAGTTAAATTCTCCACTTAAATGATGACTCAAAATGTTTTCAGAAAATTTCAACCTAAGGGCAATTACATCAGTGGGCTGTGAACCAGCACAGCAAGTTCTAGGTAACATCTGTATTCAGAAAAATACGTTTTTTCCAGCACTGTCTAAATGCCCTCATGATACCTGCTTTGGGCATTGCCTAGGGTTTCTGGTAGTCAGGGGTCCTGTTGGATCACAAGTTAAACTTAAATAAAGAAGGAAAATAAAAATATTTTGCAAGGAAATAGAGGTTCAAAAAGATTAAGTGATTTAAACATGGAGCTGGAGATAACAAAGGAGGAATTCTAGACTAGACCATCCAATGTTAAAACTATTTTTCCCCACAGTGTACAGTGCTGCAATCCTATGCTTATGGGTCCATCAAAATCGGGCAGAAGAGACACCACCATGTGCCTTGCCATGTGACAGAGTTCAGGATTGCCAGCAGCCAGTCTTGAGAAAGAAGGTATAGTCTTGATAATGCCTTGATTTGGGCATTTTCATGGCCAAACCAAGAACTGTAAGCTTGTAAGCTAATAAAATCCCATTGTAAAAGCCAACCCATTTCTGGCACATTGCTTTCAGCAGCCTACTGAACTAGAGCATCATCTATATATATTTTTTGGTTAAGTGTTTGTTTAACTATTTTGACCATTTTTAAAAATTGGGTTGGTTGTTTTCTTGTTGTTTAGGTTTAGACGATCTTTATATATTCTGGATATGTGTCCTTTATGTGATATGTTATTTGCACACATTTTCTCCCAGTTTGTGGATTTTTTCATTCTTCTTCTCAATTTTAATGGGAATGCTTCTAAAGTTTCTCCAGTAGAAGTGATATTTTCTGTGAGTTCTTAACAGATATCATTAGCAGGTTAAAGAGAGTTGCTTCTATTCCTAGTCGACTAAGACATTTTATCATGAATCAGTGATGAGTTTTACTGGATGTATTTACTCAATCTATTGGATACTTATGTGGGTTTTATAACTTTTATATGTGGTATATTATTACTAATAGATTTTCTGATGCTGTTCATGTGTTTTCCAAAAAAAAAAAAAAAACTTTACTTGATCATGATATAAGTATGTGGAGAAACCTGGCAAATACTATCCCAGACAAGTGATCAAGGTTAACATCATCTGTGATAACTCATGTTGACAGCACGTGCCCTTGACAGAATGGGATGAGAAGGGCACTTTCCCTCTGTGGTCTTCCTCCCCCCAAATGTATAACCCCAGTCTAACCATGACAGAAACATCAGACAATCCCAAATTGAGGGATATTCGACAAAATCCTTGGCCAGTTTTCCTCAAAACTGTCAAAGGCATCAAAAACCAGGAATGTCTGAGAAACCATCACAGCTCAAAGGAAACTAAGGTGATGTGATGACTAAATGCCATGTGGGATCCTGGATGGGATACTGGGACAGAAAAAGGCCATTGGGAAAAAACTAGTGAAATCTGAATAAAGTGTGCTACATTTGTAACATCAAAAGACCAACTTTGGTATATTGTTAATAAATGATGTAAGATGGAAACCACAGGGAAAACAGGGTGAGGGGTAGATGAAACTCTCTGGACTATCTTTACAAGTTTTCTGTAAATCTAAAACTATTTCAAAATAAAACATTTTAAATATGAAACATATTATAATGTAATATATTAAATATAATATTTATATATTTTAATATATTTTTATTTTTAAAAAAGGTATTTAGATTTCATAAATGTTTCACATATTAACAATATCTTTCATTAATGTGGTACATTCATTACAATTGATGAAAACATTTTAGCGCGTTGCCACTAAGCATGGATTATAGTTTACATTGTACTTTACACTCTCTCCCACACAATTTTGTAGGTTATGGCAAGATATGTAATGGCTTAGATCTGTCATTGTAATGGCAATATAATATATTTTAAAATGAGACATTTTAAATATAAAACAAACAAAAAATGAGCAGAAGCATTCTAAAAATTCATTATTTCTGAAGATCACGTCACGACCTCTTGAGAACAGTTCCATAGGGCAGTGAGCCCTATGGAAGGCGAAAGGGCCAGGGAATTCTCACGGCTGCTCTTCTCTATGACTGTCCCTGGGTGTAATAAGACCCCAGTGGTAAGTTCAGTTAGCTACAGCAGTTGCCTAATGGGTCCAAGTTAGGAACCAGGAGTCATAGAGAAAAGTTTCCTCAGGAACCTATAAACTGTGCACCAAGGAAGCAGCTAGGAAGCAGCTGAGGATGTTGATTACCACTCTGTATTTAACTGAATCTTTGCGATATAGGTGTTGAGCTGAAAAGGCCTAATGTTAGTTCTTTGTAGAGCAAATCAAGTTGTGAATAAGAAGCATTCTACCTTAATCATGATTAAGACTTTTGAAACGACTTCAATACTTAAAATCTGTGAGAGAAAAAGCTTCCTAGATGGCAGGGGAATAAAGGAGGAATTCTATTTTTCAATACGTCCACTTTACTTGGAGTGTTTGATGCTAAAAATAAAGTACTGAAAGCTTTTTCAATGTTTTCATTTAGGGTCACTGCTTACACAGCTATACAATTTTTAAGAAAAATAGTTTCATGCAGAAACACCAAGAAGAAAGATTATACACAGCCTTGCATCAATCTGACTCCTAACCGGATTAACATGAAAAATGTGAAATGGCTGAAACATTAGGAGTGCAATTATAGCTCTTATAGATCTATGGGACTATAAGATCTTATAGATCAAAATATCCTCTGATCACAAGGCTTGCTCAAGATTTGTCTTTAAAATGTACTGGAAGCAGACAGTTATACAATAAAACTGATAGATTGAGCTATAACACTATCTTAGAAATGTTCAATATATGAGCCACTTACTTTGGCACAGTCTTTATCCATATTTTATGTTCTGTCTACAGAACCAATTTGAAGCAAAATAGCAAAGTGAGCAAAATTAGTCTTTTGTAATTTCTCTCTTAACTTCTCATTGCTTCCATATATATTTTTAACTCAATCTGTATCAGTTGTCCTCAGGAGTAAATGAGGCTAAAATGCAGGCCCCCTGAGGAAAAATTCTTCATCATCTACTTTCCAGAGCTTAGCATAGTACCTGATACACACTTCTGATTGAATAAATGTTTATGCATGAAAAAAAATGAATGGCATTAACGGAGAAGTATCCACACCAAAAGGGTATTTACATTTTAATGAGAAAGTCTATGAACCTGAAAAACATTTGAGCACCCAAATAATGAAAATATTTGTATGATGACACTTCATCCTCTAGGATGGAGAGGCTAGAGGTGATGATGGCCCCTTTTCTCTCTTCCTGGAGGGATCTGAAGAGCAGGGTACAAAGGAAGAGCTTCCCACTTTCCCCCATCCCTCACAGACACCCTAGAATTCCAATTAGAGATTTATTTTATGTGCTAAGTAGAACATATTTTGGAGATTAAGATTATCAGTCATGATTAATGAACCTTAAGGATCAGTAACAAGTCAGTGCACCTTAATGTAATCAAATACTTCCTGACAATCCACTCTATAGTAGGTAGTATCTTCAGTACAACAAACGCTGGGCAGAGGTAGTCAATAAACCTAACAACAATTCTCTAATATAACAGCAACAACAAGCAGTGACAGTGAAGCATGACTGCTGGGATGGGGAGAAGTTTTAGCAGGGGACTGGGGAAGGCCATACAGAGGAGATGCTATTTGACCTAAAAGCCGAATGGTGAAAGAAGCCAGCCAGGAGAGATCTGGGGGAAGAACTTTATAGAATGGAGAGTAAGCCTAAATATCAGGAGATAGATTAAAGCTCAATGTTTTTCCAGCAAAGAAGAAAGGCAGTAGGAGAGGGAACTTCTGAGGAAGGGGTTGGGCCAGGCAGGGTAGTGTGGATCTCAGATGAAAAAGGGCAATGGGTGAAGACTGATGGGCTTGGCGGTTACAAAGACGGTGATGATCTGTGAAGCAGCAGTGTGAGGAGAATTGCAGAATAGGACTCTTAATATGTGTGGTGGTTTGGGCATGTATGTAGCCCAGATAAACATGTTCTTAAGCTTAATCTATTCCTGTGGGTGTGAACCCATGGCAAGTAGGACCTTTTGAGGAAGCTACTTCAGCTAAGCTGAGGCCCAACCCAATCAGGATGTGTCTTAATTCTATCACAGGAGTCTTTTATAAGCAAAATGAAGTTCAGAAAGAGAGAGAGAGAAAGCCTCAGACAGAGCAGACAGAAGCTGAACAATTGAACCTGAAAAAGAAGGGAGAGGCCAGGAGATGCTGCCAGGTACTTTGCCATATGACATGCTAAGTACCAAGGATCACAAGCAGCCAGCCCCAGAATGCCACATTCTTCAGGAAGAAAACATCAGCTTGATGACAACTTTTTAAAATTTTATCTATTTTTTAGGTGGTACCGGGGATTGAACCCAGGACCTCATACATGGGAAGCAGACACTCAACCACTTGAGCTACAACCACCCTTTGATGACACCTTGATTAGCCTCACAGCTGTGAGCTAATATATTCCTGTTGTTTAAGCTGACTTCTTGCATAGTATTTGCTTTAGCAACCAAGGAAACAATATGAAACTTGTTTGCTGGTTATTCATCCCAGAAAATCAGAACATGTTATGTCTTTCCACAAGGTTGAGGCCGTGGACTGGCACTAGACAACCTGTGCATGTGTATAGCAGCAATTTTAAAAATCAATACTCTTATCATATATGGGAATTCAAACCATAAGTAGGACACTAATTCTGAAGCTCACTGTTGTTTGATGAAGATTCTGGTATTGTTGAAAAGAATATTGATTGCAAGGTAAAATCTCTTGGAAAGAATAGGAAATTTTGTGTTCACTTGAGAACTCAGAAACATTTCTTTTGAACTCAGAGTTTAAAATAAGGTATATTTAAGCCAAATTTAGCCCCTAAGAAACCCAACAGTTTCAGTGTGTTCTGGTTTGCTGGGTTGCTTAAATACAGATACTGTTGAAATGGATTGGATTTTAACAATGGCTATTTATTAGCTTGCAAGCTTACAGTTTCGAGGCTGAGAAAAATTTCCAAATCAAGTCTTCATTAACAGGCGGTGCTTTCTTCCTGAAGACCAGCTGCTTTGATGTTGGGCTCCTCTGTCACTGGGCAAGGCACATGGCAGGGTCTGCTGGCCTCCCTACGTTTCCAGACTTCATTGTTCTCAGCTTCTTGTTTCCCTGGCTTTCTCTTTCTTTAGCTCAATGTCATTCTTTTACAAAACACTTCAGTAAAAGGATTAAGACTTCCTCTGAATGAGGTGGATAATGTCTTAAGTGAAGATACTCCTCACCAAAAGATCCTGCTTACAATGGATTCACATCCACAGGACTGGATTAAGTTTAAGAACATTCTTTTCTGGGGTCCATACAGCTTCAAATCATAACACAGTGAAATGTGAAGACATGAAATAAAGCTACAACCCTTGGTTTGGGGGCATTCAGCATGCATCTGGTCAGTGAGGAAAAGATGATGCTATCTTTGGATTTGAAAGAGTTTGTGGCTAATAATATACATTACCTAATGGTTTCTTGATTATATATAAATGAGACTTTACTTGAAAATTATCTTCACTAAATCAAACTGGGACAATTCACTTTTGAAGAAAATTGATAGTACAATTGGGCTTAATGGGAAAATTGGCTCTTCTCTCTCTTCTGAAGTCTGGCTTTGGAAATATTAGTTTTACAGAGGAGAAAGTTATACTTTTGCTGGTTCTTGCTCTCTTCTTTTTTTTTTTTTTAATAAACAAAATATCATTCTTCACTCAGAAAAGTAATATGGTAGCCACTGGCCAAAACTTTATAAAATACAAAGCTTACTTGAAGTGTACCTAATGCAATATTTCAAATGCTCAGTACCAACACTTGGCTGGTGGCCACCGAGTCGGCATTAGATGGTGCAAATAAAATGCATTTCCATCATCACAGAAAGTTCTATTGAATAGCACTTTGCTAGACATTTTCCTGGCCTGAATTCTTTGTAAGACCCTCTTTCCCCCCATATTGATTAGTACTAATTGTGAATGCATAACTTCAAAATAAATAATTTCAGAAGCTTGAGCTCTTTGTGGGACTAATTCACATGTATACCAGCAGATCTTTCCTAAATGAAAAAAAGTTTTTGTTATACTACTATAAACCACTTGCAATGATGCTTTATATTTTCAACCTTTGTTTTAAAGTAGTAATACCTCATGTGCTTCATCCACTAACGTGGGAAGGTATAGTTCTCTCTGTGATTTGAGTCCTGAATGTGCTCTTTACCTTTAGAGGGAGGGGGGCAGGGAATGGATTTCAGCCTTAGATGAGGAGAAGCAGAGTTTTAGATTCTGAAGTAACACCTTAAAATATATTTTGGACAACAGATGAAACACATTGATTTTTTAGAGGTTAACCTGTTCAATGGCAGAAAGATAACTATGGAGTGAGAATGTCTTTAAGTTATCTATAATCAGATAAAAGGAGTCCTGAAAACCAGGGCTCCATGGGATTCACACAGCAATGGATTTTCTGACTCGCTTCATGCCAGCTTACTCTTGGATGTGGTCCAGTCACTGTGCTTTAGCACACAGTGGATACCTCTTTACATAAAATGTCAAGGAAAGGGGGCCAGCTGTAGCCCAGTGGATAGGGCGCCAGTTCACCACATGGGAGGCCCCGGGTTCAGTTCCCGGGGTCCTCTCCGGGCGGGCAGACCACCTTGAGAGGCAAAGCCGCCATGGGCGGGGCAGAGCCACCGTGGGCAGGGCAAAAAGCTCCCACGGGCAGGGCAAAGCCACCGCAGGCAGGGCAAGCCACCTGCGAATGGAACAGAGCCACCGCCCGTGAACGGAACAGAGCCGCCCAGGAGCAGGGCAGGCCACCTGCGCGGTAGGCTGATTTGGCAC
>PVKH010038247.1:0-11288 GCA_004027955.1 Chaetophractus vellerosus | reverse complement strand
CCCCCCGCTGTGGGGACCCGCCAAGTCAGCTCACCATACGGCGGCTTGCCCTGCCCGCGGGGTTTGCCCTGCCCGTGGCAGCTTGCCTTCTCGAGGCGGTCTGCCCGCTCAAGGAGGCCCCGGGAACTGCACCTGGGGCCTCCCATGTGGTAAACTGGAGCCCCACCAGTTGAGCCAGAGCCAGTTCCCTTGTTACAGCATCTTGCTGTGACAGCTCTCTTCATGGGCCAACTCACCGCACGGGCCAGCTTGCTTTTCACCAGGAGGCCCAGGGAATCGAACCCTGGACCTCCTGTATGGTAGATGGGAGCCCAATTGCTCGAGCCACATCCACTTCCCCAGTGGCATTTTAAATAATACTTTTCTCTGTCAAGAAACCAGTCCTCTGTAACGTGCTCGCTGTGATGGTATTGGGAATGAAGGGGCCCAGTGAGCAGTGGGCTCATTGAGAGCGTAACTAGTTATCTTTAACGGGGATCGCCTTTATTAAGTGAAAGTGTGCATCAGCCGTTGCTTGTCTTCTCTGATGCTGAGGAACAAGTGCCCTCATTTACTCTAGGGGTTTAATACGTGACTTTGAGGGGCCATCTGAAGACCGGTAAGTCTGTGATATGAAAGCTAGGCTATTTCTCTTTGATTTTCCTCTTTTTCTCTTTGATTGTGAGCACTTTGAATCTGCCTCCAAGTAGAGAAGTAGAGCCAATGTTTCATCCCTTTATTTGAAGTGTTGGGAATTCCCAAGATACCACATATACATGTATTAAAAATAGGTGTAAAAGGTTACTAAATTTCATTCATTCATTCAAACAAACAATAAAACAAACAGAAAAGTAGCCACCACCAGCTGCCAGGAAAGACCCATTAGGGAATGGGTAGTAGAGAAGACAGACAGGAAAACACAGTTGCATTACTGTGTAACAGTGATTACAATGAAGGTATAATAATATGCTTTCCAGGGCTTTGCTATTTGGTATTTAATTTGTGTTCTACCTTCCTCAGTCAAAGTATTTGGGAATTATGTATTCTTTGATATCAGAAAATGAAAAAGAAAGATTTTGCTTGGAACTAGGAATGAAATTCTGAGTGGTCAGATTAATGAGCTGCTGGAGTAGAATAAATGGTGGCGCTTGTGTAAGTGCTTCTCTTAGTCGTTATCCACATGGCCCAGCTTGTAATCAGATCATTGTTTGCAGTGTTTTTAAGTTCTTTGATTCCTTCACTGAATTTATTATTGTTCATTTTTCTCCTTGAAAGGGAAAAGGTTGACCTTGATGAATGTACTTGAGATATGTTTTAACTCCGTCCATGTGGCACTGCCTCATTTAGCACAATTCTGTTTTTGAATACTTTTAATTCATTTTGGAATTAGAGTTAGGAAGAGTTTTACTTTCAAACATGTGGCATGTATTTTGTATTTTAAACCTAAAAAAATTTCAGTGTGTTGTCTTTTACCCTCCCTATGACCTGTGACAGTAAAGACCAGGAGAAGCTTGGAGTGTTCTTCAAAATGATTCGTAGTTTTAAATTTTCAACTGGATTGCCACCGTGGCTTTGAAGTGATATATTTCAAGAATAAAGGTTTATTTAGTAAAGCATAAGTTGCAAGAGTCTGTGCAGGTAACTCTGGGCAGCATGTGACTTTATGAACTGTCGTTGCTTTTCTGGAGGTATGAGCTTGCCCAGCAGCTCCAGCAGCATCAGCAGGCTGCCTCGCTCGGTGACAGCGCCGTGGGCCAGCAGAGCCTGCCCGCCGCCACTCAGATGCACGTGGAGATTGAGAGCGACGAGCTGCCGCCGACCACGGAGACGGTCGCTGCAAACCCAGAAGCCATTCTGGAGCTGGAGCCCCAGCACGTCGCAGGCACAGAGGAAACGGGACTTGCCCAGCAGTTGACGGGTCAGCCTTTGGGAGGCGATGAAGGTGTGTAGTTCAGGGGTGTAGCTTCGAGTTACCCCAAAGAGGGTTCCGTAGCCTTTCACACTCAGGGCAGGCCGTAGCAGTGTCTCTTATCTCTTACTCTGGGGAGCAGTGCTGCTCGGCCTCTGCGTGTGCATGGAACGCTGCATATTGAGTGTCGCCTGCTACTGCTCTTTAACCAGGTTTTTACTCTTCCATTGCATTGGCTTTTTAATTTTATTTTGTTTCTTAACACAAAGCAATCCAACTTGTCAGTAGGAAACGTCAAAAATATTTGAAGTCTTAGAACTACAAGAAAAACTATTCCCTGTGGTTTTGTGTAGGTTCTTCCATTTTTTCCATGGAAGTGTGCAGGCGTGTGTGTGTGTGTGTGTGCCCGTCTGTGCGTGAGAGAGTGTGTGGTATGCATGTGGGATTCCAGAAATAAGAGCTTTCTGAGCGTACTTTCTGTAAATTACGTTTAACCCTTACTGTGTCGACAGCCTCTCTCCTTTTCAGTATGGAAGCATCTGGCTGGTCGTGGGTATTCCCTGAAAGGGGATCCCCAGGCTGGGGCAGGGCTGCACACTGTTTGTCACTGGTCTGCATCGAGATCAGATTCTTGATCCCGGACATAAATCCGTGCATTGCTTCCTGCATCGATAAAGTCTTGCTAGAAAAAGAAAACAGGTTGCTGAGCTCCAGACAGTGTGTTTAGTGACACCATTGGTTTGGATTTGGCACAGGCCTTGCCTCGCCTAGGATTGCCAAAGCGTACTCTACTATTGTATCGATGGTCCAAAATTTAAGTAGTATGAGCAAGACTTTTATACATTTTATCATATCCAAAAAGGCTTAAAATAGTTATTGAATGTAATTGGATTTTAGAATACTACTTTATAGAAGAGTACCTAAATGTTAGGATAAACTATAAAGACTTTAAGTGATACTTTGGAAATAAAAAGGTAATGCTTAAACCATATAACATGGCTTACTTTTGAAAACTCACTAAAGCATCCCTTGGGGCATATTGTTGGATTTAAAAGTCTGAAGTCACGTCCACATTTATGTTTTTCCCTCTTGGTTTTGCCTTCTTCTCTTTAGATAGGTTCGTGACTCCACAGCAGGCTCTGCAGGAGCACATCGATCAATTTGAGCAGCAAACACCTTCACAGCAGGCATTTGAACCCTCAGGGTTGTCACAAGGTCAGCGAGGACATTTGTAAACAAAACTTTTAGAGGAGCAATATCTTTGCTGGGCTTAATTTTACAATAGACTTAGGTGTTTCTTTTAAGGCCTTACCAAAACTTATGGTTTCAAACCAAGTAAGTTTTTGCATGTATCACTTTTTCTTTTCTTTTTTTAAATGACATGTAATATTTTGTAATCTGTTCAGATTTTCTGGAAAGAGGTTTTAACAACTATTCTACATGTAGGTTTCTAGCCTAGAAAAGGAGCCCGGGTGTGTACAGCTGCTCTGTGATCTTGTGCTGCGACATAGATATGTGTGAAGTACAACCTCAGCCAGTTCACAGACCATTTTAGGGCCCGTAAATAAAAATTAATTCTGTTTCTAATTCAGAAAGTAGGAATGTCTGGTCTCTGTAGAAATTTTTATTGATAAAGCCAACTGACTGTTGTCTGCTCTTTTGTTCATCTCTTTAATATTTTTTGTAGAAAACAAAATTTCTAATTTATTTCAGGTTTTACAGTGACTGAAACATACAATCAGCAGACACAGTTTCCTCCTGTCCAGCAATTACAAGATTCCAGTACACTTGAATCTCAAGCCCTTTCTACCAGCTTCCATCAGCAGAGCTTACTTCAAGTTACTAGCTCAGATTCGATTAATGTAGTGAGTATTTGCAAAAAAAAATACTCATCACTGTTCAGCAGATGCTCGTTTATTCTTTACTGTAATTGTTTAAGATTTGTTTACTTAAGAGGGCATGCAAACTTCTTGTAACTTGAGGTTGTTGCATCAGCTGTAAAAATGTAAATGTTTAGTTTCTAGGCCTCTCTTTTTCCTTAAAATACTTTACTTTGGCTAAAAGATTTCATTGTCTTAAAGTGGCTTTGCCATTACAGTGTTATGTAATAAATCTGAAGAATAATATGTTGCTTTGGGCACAAAAGCCTAAAGATTTTTGTTTGTGGAATCTTTAAAGAAATGTGTTGCAATGAAAATATAATAGATGTTAACATAGTAAAAGTAGATATTTTGAGAGCAGGTGTATATCAGTGGTTGAGTGCCTCTTTCCCATGTACGAGACCCTGCGTTCAGTCCCCTCTACCTCCTAAAAAAAAAACAGTAGATATTTAAATGCATCATTTAAAAATTGTACCTTTAGTCAAGTTGGAAACATTAAGTTTTTGTTTTTACAGTTTTGAAAACTTTTCAGTAGTAATGAAAATGATTGGCCAGTCATTTCTCTCTCTTTAACAGCCCCTGTTGGTAGTTTTGCCAAAGTGGTAGGCCTGGATCCTGCTGTGATGACCTCAGAGTGTTTTTGATACAGTCGATAGCAGATGCTGAGTGTGTTTAGTGGAGAGCATGCTCCGTGGTAGCTTCTCCTTTACCCCAGAGCCCTTGGAATAAGACTGTCCACGCCTAGTTGGTTGTTGGAGCTCTGCAGATTTTACACTGTGGGGCGGAGGTCACCCCTCGGGCTGTGCGAGCTGCAGGCACTTGCCTCCAGCCCTGTGAGTGGCTGCCCAGAGGGCCTCGGTCAGCTTAGCCTGCTGTCCCGGGGCTGTCCTGCTGTGCTGAGGGGTGGCTTGCCCCAGGGTGAGCCTAAGGAGGGTTTGTCTGCTTGTTTGCTTTTTCATCAGATTTTTGTTTTGTCTTTTTTTGCTGTTGCAGCTGCTGGTTGCAATACTTGTGTCTTGGGGTTAGTGTGGCTACATTTCCCGGGGATAGAGAACATGTGCCTGTTCTCCTGTGGTTTGGGGACAAGAAAGAAGACTTAGTGTTTTCAGACTTTTATTTACAGTTAGTATGAGGAGAGCCGATGAAGGAGTACTTGATTAAGATATATAAAAAGAATATGGAAAGATCAGTTTCGTGATTGATTTATCTTTATATTAATGTGTGTTAATAAAGAGAAAATAAAATTTACGGGAGCAGGTGAGGCTCAAGCAATTGAGCTCCCACCTCCCACACGGGAGGTCCTGAGTTTGCTTCCCAGTGCCTCTTAAAAAAAACAAAAAACGAACAACAAGCAAAACAAACGAAGAAGCCAACTCAGGGAAGCTGCTGTGGCTTAGTGGTCAAGTTCTGGCTTCTCACATAGGAGGTCCCGGGTTCAATCCCCAGCCCCTGGTACTTCAGAACAAAACAAAACAAAAACTTAATAAAATCTGTGGAAATGATTTTTATTATTGCTCTGGCACAAATGATTGCAGTGGACTGTTTAGGTTTTTCCCTCTTAAACTTGTGTGGATAGAGGTTCTTATCTTTAGTTTTTCGCTGTTTTTATTCTTGAGTTTGTTTTGTTTTATATTTGTTCAGATACTCACGTAGTTTGCTTTATACTTGTGTTACAATTTTAGACAACTCGTTTGATTCAAGAGTCGTCCCAGGAGGAACTGGAGCTGCAGACTCCGCGCCCGCAGTTTCTGGAGGACGGTGGGGACCAGAGCCGGCGTTCTTACAGGTTGCCACCTGCGCACGCGGCCCAGCTGGGTGCTGGTTGTGTGTGCTTCACTGCTCTGCAAGGGCTGTCATCATCACCCCTATTTATAGATAAAGGAGCAGATACAAAGAGGTTAACTTGCTAAAATTTGCATGACTGATATATAGCAGGGCCAAGGTTGGAAAGGGCAGCCTTTCCTAGCGCATTTAAACTGGCCATCCATAACTTGCTGTCACCACTATAAATTGTGATAGGTTTTCAGAATAACTTACATTTACATTGCGCCTTTTTGTCTAGGACTCCATGTATGCTTTACTTTAAAAAGTTGATGACCGCAAAGTAAATTTTACTTATTTTTCCACCATTCAGCAACGTGTGTTGAATGTCTTTAGGGTGCCATGTAGGATTCCAGGTGCTTGGGGGTTCACTGGTGAACGAAAGAGACACAAATTTGCCCCAGCTCCTGCCACACCCAAACATTTACAGGGAATGTGCAAGTAAATGTCAGTGTCTGTAATAAAGCACTGTCTTTATAGGCATAGCCTTGGCTTTCAGCTGTTTTAATACTTTATTTTATTAACATACTTTTAAAAAATATTTTTCCCTTTATTAGAGAAATTGTGAGTTTACAGAACAATCATGCACAAAATACAGGAACCCCATACTTCACCCTGCCAATAACACCTTGCCTTGGTGTGGAACATTTGTTACAATTGGTGACAGCACATTTTTACAACTGTGCTATTATCTAAAGCCCATGGTTTCAAACCCCTTTTAAAAAGTTTTTTCAAAGCTGTTTAACACAACAAGTCTTGTTAGAGTCAGCCTTAAAAAATAATGAGCTACCTTACCTTGAATTAATGAATAGTCTTAAGGTTTTGTAAAATGGATGTTTTTCTAATACTCCTTTGTTTTGTTTACAAGGGATTTGTTTTCATACAAGATCCTAAGCTCCTTGAAGGTAGTCTTAATGCCTAGGTTCTTTACTCTCAGACAGGAAAGCGTCCTGAGAGCTTCATGAACGATAATGTAATACGTTCAAAAGTATGTCAGAGCAGTGGGACCCATGGGTTTTTGGGGGACACACGTGGAAGGGCTTTGGGATTCTGGAGACGCTCCTGGTGGTTTGTTCATTCTTATGTCTATTCCGCTAATATTTGTTTACTAATATTTAATTTGGGATTTTGCATGGTATTTTTAAGTGGAATGGATCTAATGTTTTCTCATGATTCCTTTGTGACCTTTGTTTCAGCATTAGTGGACTTCTAGTCTTGTGTCACTCATTCATTCCTTCATTCAACACTTACTAAGTGCCAAGGTTCATGGGCTATATTGGTGAACAAAACGGAAAAAAACAAACAAACATCTCAGTCCACATGGCAATTATGTTCTAGTAAAAAGATAATGAGTCACCTGCATAGGAGGTCACATGTTAATATGGACCATGGAGAAAGAGGAAGCAGGGAAGAGGGATACTAAATGCCGCCAGCATTTGCATAGGCAGAGAAGTGTTCCGGAAGGAGCAGTAGGGGAGGAGCAGGTATTACCTTGTGGACGGAGCTTGGACCTCATGTGGAAAGAGTGGCAGGAGGGGAGGACAGGCAGCTTGCCTTGGCCAAGCAAGAAGTCCTGGGGTCAGATTGGGCTCTGTGAAGAGACGGTTCTGCGTGGTTTTGTGCCGGCAGTTGTTTTTGGTTAATAGATGTGACTACTTTGGAAAGTTTACTTTCCTTATTAGAGAACCTTTTTTTCTGTAAACCAGAAAAGATTTAATGGTATTCAGTGTTGCAAATTGATTATTTTCTACCACTGTCATGTAGACCAGAATCAATCCCAATTCCTTTTGCAGAGCTATCTTTCTGATCAGTTGTTGAATTTAGTTTGCTTGCTTATATATTTTTTCTCTTTAAACTTATTTTTTATTTTTTTAAATATACCTTTTTATTTTTATTTTTTAAAAGAAACTTAGATTACATAAATGTTACACACAAAAATATAGGGGATTATCATATGCCCTGCTCCCAACTCCTCCCACATTTTCCCACATCAGCAACATCCTTCATTAGTGAGGTACATTTGCCACAATTGATGAACACATCTTGGAGCATTGCCACTAAGTGATTGATTATAGTTTACATTGTAGTTTACACTCTCTCCTGCACATTTTTACACATTTTTACAAGATATACAATGGCCTGTATCTGTCATTGCAATGTCATTCAGGATAATTCCCAAGTCCTGAAAATGCCCCCAAATTACTCCTATTTTTCCCTCTCCCTCCCTTCAGAACCTCCAGTGGCCACTGCCTTCACATCCATGATAAAAGTTCTTCCATTGATAGGATCACAGCAAAGTCCACAGTAGAACAACTCTTAAGTCTACTCTAGTCCATTGTTTATTCCCAATCCTGAGGATTCTGTGATGGTGATGCCCACTCCACCTTTAATTGAGAGGGGGCTTAGATCCCATGGGGCAGATGGATGGGACTTTCTTGTTTGCAGTTGTGGACTCTCTGTGTTCCTTGAGATGGTCGTTGCCAGTCATCATCTCCTTGTTAGTTGTCCTGGGTGAGTCCAAGGAACTGGACATAGCAGCATTATTCACTATTGCCAAAATTTGGAAACACCTCAAATGTCTATCAACAGATGGATGGATAAGTTGTGGTACATACATACAGTGGAATATTACTCAGCTGTAGAAAGGAATGCAGTATTAACACCCAGGATAACATGGATGAATCTTGAAGACCTTATATTGAGTGAAGCAAGCCAGGCACTGAAGGACAGATATTACACGACCTCGCTGATATGAATTGAGCAAATTGAGCAGACTCACAGAGCTAGTCTGGAAGACGGGTTTACACGAGACAGAAGGGAGGAAGGTTGTGAGTCAATGCCCGGTGGGCAAAATCTATGCTTTTATAAATTTTGAATAGAGAGCCTCATTTAACTACATGTGTACAATTAGAGTGAAATTTCAACTGTATTTACAGTTAGCCAGCATTTAGTTAGTCTGGCCTTCAGGGGAATTCTAGTTGCCTCTGTGCAGACATCTGGTCCAGACATAGAGATGCTAGCTTAGGGACCATGCTAACTTGCTACCAGAGATGGAAACTTGGATATTGGAAAAAGTAGGAAGATACTGATGAGACTGAGCTTTCTCAATCTTCTTTTATAATCTTTAAATAGTACCTGAATAGGAATTTTGAAATTTAAAATGATTTTCAACTGTAAAATAATTTAAATATATTCAGAAGGAGAAAATATTACTGCATGTTTCTATATTATTCCAAATAACTCCAGTAAAATCTGTTTTGTAAAGTATTTCATAAGTCAGAAGAGTTTGAGTAGACATGTCCATGTGTCTGGTACATGCAGGTAGTAGATACTGGCCCTGAAAGAATGGAAGACTTCACAGTGTTTTATGATCTAGTAAAGAAAACATGTAATAGATTTTCTTCCTGTTATGTTCACAGAAAGTTTCTAATTCATCAAATATTATGCCTGTCAGGAGTCATTGCAGGATTTATTAATTTTTAGCTAATAAAATATATTTAAGTCAACAGATATTCTGAGCATAATTTGATCTCACAAATTATTATTACTAATGTATTATGTAACAGTTTTTTAAAAGTTGAAAAGCACACCTAGTTTTTATCGCAATTATGCTTAATTTTTGATAATGATTGCTGGTGAAGCCTGCTTGGTTTTTTTACTATTCTCAGGTGTAATATCTGTATCCATGATTTAAAATAACGTAGGCTGAACTCTTCCTGTTGTGCCTTTAGATGTGACTACTGCAGCAAAGGTTTTAAGAAATCCAGCCACTTGAAGCAGCACGTCCGATCACATACTGGCGAGAAGCCCTATAAGTGCAAGCTCTGTGGACGGGGGTTTGTTTCCTCAGGGGTTCTAAAGTCGCATGAGAAGACACACACAGGTAATTGCCTGCTTTGCACTTTGAGACTGTGCATTTGAAGTACAAGCCAGTGGGCTTTGCATATTCACAGAGTTGTGCAACCATTATCACAGTCTAATTTTAGAACATTTCACTCCCCATTTCCCCCGCTTCCCCCAGTCCTTGGCAGCCATTACTCTACTCTCTGTCATTATAGATTTGCTAATGCTGGGTCTTTTGTAGCAGTGGAATCTTAGGGTATTTGGCGTTTGGGACTGGCTTCTTTCCCTCAGCCCGGCATTGTCCAGGCCACGTGTGTTGTGGCCCGGCTCGGAGCGTCGCCCCTTCTTATGGCTGGACCTGTTCTTTAATTTATCCGTGCGGCATTGATGGACATCCGGGAAGGTTCTCCTTTTTGGCTGTTAGGAATAATGCTTCTGTGAACATTTGTGTGTACGTTTTTATGTGAGCACCTGTCTTCAGGTCTTTTGGGGAATATACCTCGGAGTGGGATTATTGGGTCATGTGGTACCTATGTTTAACCTGTGGAGTGACTGCCAGACCATCTTCCAGAGCAGCTGCACCATTTCAGATTCCCACCAGTGTAGACGGTGTAGGACGGTTCCAGTTTCTCCATATCCTCGCTAATGTTTGGGATTATCTGTGTTTTTTATTATAGCCTAGTGGGTGTGATGTGTTATTTCGTTGTGGTTTTGACTTTCATTTTCCTAAGGACTAATGATACTGAGCATCTTTTCATGTACTTACTACAATTTTCATATCTTCTTGGAAGAGCTCTGTATTCAGACCCTCTGCCCATTTAAAAAATTGTGTTGTCTTTTTATCATTGAGTTTTAAGAGTTCTTTATAGATTTAAGGTATATACATCCCTTATCATATATATAAGTTGCAAATATTTCTCCCATTTCTGTCAAATGTCTTTGCACTTTATTGATGGTGTCTTTTGAAGTATAACAGTTTTTACTTCTGATAAAATCCCATTTATCAATATTTTCTTTGGTTGCTTGTGCTTTTGGTATCATATCTAAGAAGACTTTGCCTAAGACAAGGTCATGAAAATTTACTCCTATGTTTTCTTCCAAAAGTTTCGTAGTTTGAGCTCTTATATTTACATCTATGATCCACTTTGAGTTACCTTTTGTTTGTGGTGTGAAGTAGGGCCCACCTTTATTCTTTTGCATGTTGATATTCAGTTGTTCCAGCATTGTGTTTTGAAAATTCTGTTCTTTCCCCGTTGAGTTGTTTTGATACCACCGTCAGAAGTCAGTTGACTGTGCATGCAGAGGCTGAGTTCTGGACTCTCAGTTCTTTGCCATTGGTCTTTGTGTCTGTCCTCATGCCAGGACACACTGTTTTGAGTATTGTCACGTTGTCGTGAGTTTTGAAATGGGAAATGTGAGCGCTCCAGCTTTGTTCTTCTTACACAAGATTGTTCTGGCTATTCTGGTTCCCTTGCATTTCCACACGAGCTTTAGCATCAGCTTGTCAATTTCCGGGGGATAAACAGCTGGGATTTTGATCGGGTTTGTGTTGAATCTGTAGATCCATTTGGAGGGTATTGCCAGCTAAACGATGTTAAGTCTTCTGATCCATGAACACAGGAAGTCTTTCCATTTATTTAGGTTGTCTTTAATTTCTTTCAACAATGTTTTGTAGTTTTCAGAGTAGTATGTTTTATGCTTCTTTTGTTAAATTTATTCCTGAGTAGTTTATCTTTTTGATGATGTTATAAATGGAATAATGTTTTTCTTGTGCTGTGGTTGTTAGGCCTTGTTAGTTTCATTAGCACATTCTTATTTACCACTGGTTATTGTAGAGTGGAGTCACCATCTGGTAC
>PVKH010038246.1:0-11343 GCA_004027955.1 Chaetophractus vellerosus | reverse complement strand
AAGATGCAAAGCAGTGAACACAGAATGGCATCTTTTGCATTAAAAAATAAAAGCGGAAATAAAAATATATGGTATTGCTTATATTTGCAAAAATGAAACATGGAATAATAAACCAGAAACTAATAAAAATGGGGCAAGAAGGGAATGAGTCGAAGGGACAGAAATGGAAGTGACAATGTGTACATGCCTTTTTATCTTCCTTTCTTTTGAATATGGCTTTTTATGCATTTTGACTTTTCAACTACATATTTTACATTAAAAAACTATACATATTTTACATTAAAAAACTACACTAAACAAAAAAATTAAAGTAATCTCTCAAAGTGAAGAATTTCAAGCCAAGCAAATCAAACTGGTAACATAAAGAAAACTATTTTCAAATAACTGAGAATATCCACTGTACATCCTTATACAGACACCTTTTAAGAACAAAAAGAACTGTAACCAGATATAAATCTACAGTAGTTTCAATGTTAGTAGCAGTAATTTTCAAACATTTATACTTTAAGATAAAGCAAAGCAATTTTGCTAAGAATGCAAATTTTCAAAATTAGTGATAAAAGATTATCAAAGATAAGTAAAAACCCCCTGTAATGTTATATATGAGTTGATAATATGAATACAAAATCAAGATTTATATATTACATTTCCCAAGTCTGTCCAATGAAAACAGTGGCATCCCAGCAGCAATGAGAACACACAGCAACCAGATTTTGGTATCTAAATTCTATTCCCCAATAAAAAGGAGCTAAAAGACATGTCTGTGAGCTTGCATATCTTGTGCCAGAAAGCAACAACTGTTTCAAAGATTAATTGGACCATGCTAAAGAGAACTAGTTTGAAAGTACTCCTACAGGCCAAAGATGGGACAAAGAATAACAGCTAGTTGATTAAAACACACTGAATACATACACTGGGTCTACAATGACCTTTAAGAAAGAAAAAGCAAAAAGAAACTCTCACAGGCACAGCACATAAAAAAACATACATGTGGAAAAAAGAAAAAGAACACTCTTTCCTCTCCTGAGGACCAAAAACTTAGTATTGTAATATTAATTGAGCTATATTATTATTTAAATAATCACTTGCAGACAAATCCAAAACCAAACATAACTCACAACAATATAACTGTAGACTTCTGGGAAAATGGAGAACGAGAGAGGCAGAGGGATCACTTCTCTCTCAGAGAAGAACAGCCAGAAGACAAGTGGAGACTGCCTGGAGGGTTGCTCTGAGGCTCAGGACACCAGGAAAAAGCTAGTGCATTAGTCTGCCAAAGGACTGGGCAAAGGACCAGAAAATGTGTTGGCTTTTATAAAGGGGATTTATTTGGGGTAAAAGCCCACAGTTTCCAGGGCGTGAAAAGTCCAAATCAAGGAATCATACGAGGCACTTTCTCACCAAAGCCAACTGCCACATGTTGAAGCAAGACAGCTGGCAATCTCTACCTGGTCTCTCCTTCCCCTCCAGGCTTCCTCTCTCAGGCCCAGCTGCTCCACTTTTTCCCCAAATTTCAGCTGCAAGCTGGCATAGGCTTGTCTTTTAGGGCTTCCTATATCAGTTTCGGCTGTTCTGCGCTCTTCCAAGATTCAGCCGTAAGCTATCAGGCAAACAGCTCATCTCTTCCTGGGCCTCAGCTGTTTGAGTCTTCTCCCATGTCACATGGCAGGATCAAAAATGACAGAGCTCTCTCCTCCTGTGTCTGTCTCTGTCCCTGTGAGTCCCCTTTTTTCAGAACCAGCAAGGGGGCTGGACTCAACCTGAGTCACACCTTACTGACTTGGTCAAAATAGCACTAAAGCAATCTAACCAGGTAATCTAATCAAAGGCCCCTCAAATGAATTTAATGCCATCAAAAGGTATCATACCCAGGTAACAAACATAATCTTTCTCTTTTTGGGATTCATAAAACAGCAAGACACCATGCAAAAGAGAGAAAGGTGAAGGAAAGGAGTCTCAACTGGCTCAGTAAAGCTGCTGAAGCATCAGCTGGCCCCCAACCCCGAGCAAATTGCTAACTGTAGCAGCTGCATGCTGCAGACTGCAGTGGCTGTGGACTGTGGGGGTTACACGGGGTACTCTAGTCCAATGAACGGGAGAGGGAGGGACATACCCTACAGCAAATTCAGATTTTGGCCAGAGAATTTGGTCTGCTGCATTGGAGGGGTCTCACATTTCCAGGCCAAGTGGGGCCTCAACACTGTTTGCATGAAGAGCCAGCAGGGAGCTAAAGATAATTTGCCTTCTCAAAAAAAAAAACTGCTTAAAAAAAAAAAAAATACAATACAGGAACACTACAGCAGATTTAAAATCATGGAAGAAAGAATCAGCGAAGTAAAGAACAACTGAACTTGAAAAAAAAAAAAAGAAGAGAGAGAGAGAGAGAAGAATGGGAAAAAAATGAGCAGAGGGACTCGGGGATTTGAATGATAGCACAAAGGAAACCAACACATGTGTTATGGGAGTTCCATAAGGAGAAGAGAATAGAAAGGGGCAGAAAGAGTATCTGAGGAAATAATGGCTGACAATTTCCCAACTCTCATGAAAGACATGAATATACATGCCCAAGAAGCACAGCAAACTCCAATTAGAATAAATTCACATCGACAAAGCCCAAAACACAATGTTCGAAATGCCAAATGCCAAAGACAAAGAGAAAATTCTGAAAGCAACAAAGGACAACCAAAACATCACATATAAGGGGCATCCTTAAGACTTAGCAGATTTCTCTTTAGAAACCGTGGAGGTGAGAGGGCAATGGTATGGTATAGTTATGGTACTGAAAAAGAAAAACTGCTAGCCAAGAATTCTTTATCCAACAAAACTGTCCTTCAAATATGCTGGTGAATTTAAAATATTCAATAAACAGCAACTAAGAGAGTTCATAAACAAGAATCCAGCTCTGAAGGAAACACTAAAGGGAGTTCTACAGCCAGAAAAGAGAAGAGAAAGAGGCTTGGAGTGTAGAAATGAAGACTATCAGAAAGGCTAACCAAAAAGATGAAAAGATGGACAAAAATAAGATATATGAAAGCCAAAGGATAAAATGGTTGAAGTAAGTAATACCTTTACAATAACACCGAATGTTAATGGATTAAGCTCCCCAGTCGAAAGACATAGGCTGACAGAATGGATAAGAAAACACGAGCCATCCATATGCTGTCTGCAATTGACTCACCTTAGACCCAAGGATGCAAAGAGACTAAAAGTGAAAGGTTGGAAAAAGATATTTCACACAAATAGTAAACAGAAGAGTTGGGGTAGCTATACTGATGTCAGACAAAACAGACTTTAAATGCAAAAAAGTGATAGATGCAGAAGGCCATTATATATTAATAAAAGACACAGTCCACCAGGAAGAAGTAACAGTCATAAATATCTATACACCTAACCAGAGTGCCCCAAAAATACATGAGGCAAACTCTGGCAAAACTGAAAAGTAAAAGAGATGTCTACAACAATAGTTGGAGACTTCAACATGCCACGCACATCAATAGATACAGCAGCCAGACAGAAGATCAACAAGGAAACAGAGAACATGAGTAATATGATAAACGAGCTGGTCATGACAGACAGATACAGACCATTGCACCCCAAATCAGCAGGTTATACATTCTTCTCTAGTGCTCATGGATATTCCTCCAGGTTAGACCGATGTTGGGCCAAAACAGCTCTCAATAAATTTAAGTATTCTCTTCCAGATACCCCTTAGCAGAGGAGAATTTCCTCACTATATGCATGTTACCTTCTGCAGCAGTTTGATGTTATTTATGAATTCGAAAGAAATATTATGTTTGTGAACTGGTCTGGGCCTCTGGGCATGATACCCTTTGATTGATTTAAATTCACAGGTTTTAAGTTTACTTGATTAAATCAAGATTATGGCTTTTCATTAGACCACGTCATTAGGGTGTGCAGGGTTGAATCCCCACCCCCTTGGTGGGCTGTATAAACGGACAATCAAGAACACAGAAAAGATACATGGGAATAGAGAGAACTCGTGTCTATGGAGGCGAGAACTTGATCCTGGGGCCCTGGAGAGAGATGAGCCATTCACCTGATCATTTGCAGCTAAAGAGACCAGAACCCTGAGAAAGTAAGACGGTCCAGAAAGAAACGAGCCCTCCAGCCTACAGCTGAGTTTGGAAGGAGCTGGGACCACAGAGTCTTGAGAGAGGAAAGCTGAACCCTTGCAGACATGCCATCTTGCTTCAACACGTGGCAAAAGACTTTGGTGAGAACAGTAACCCTGAGTTGGACTCTCTTTCTTTTCCTTTTTTTTTTTTTTTTTTTTAATTACCTGGAGGTCCTGGGGATCGAACCCAGGTCCCTCCATATGGGAGAAGGACGCCCAACCATTTGAGCCACATCTGCCCCCTTGAGTTGGACTCTTTAGGGCCTTGTAACTGGAAGCTTGTACTCCGAATAAATACCCTTTATAAAAGCCAACAGATTTCTGGTACTTTCCATCAGCACCCCTTTGGGCTGAGTAATATACCTTCCCTATCAGACTGTAAGATATTTAAGGGTATTGATGACTTTATATCCATAATGACTTTTTTCAAAAAATATTTATGGCAGTTTCAAGGCATAAAATAGGCACCCAATAAAGATTTAATTTAAAATTGGACTGAGTACTGAGGCACCACTAAGCAAACTGTTTATTCCAGCGTGGAAAAAAAAAATTAAACTAATGACTATTGTAAAGTTCAAAAGTAAAAAGGGAAAGGAAATCAACACTTACTGGCCCTAACCACTACGTTTCAGGAACAGTACTGGGAAATCTATAAATCCATTTCATAGTACTCTCATCATAGCCTTACATAAGAGGTTTTACCCAAGTTTACAGTTGAGGAATCAATTTAAAAAGGGCTTTATGATGACTTAGACATATGGCTTTGGACCAATAAGTTGTGGAGCTCAATTTCAACTCAGATTCTTCTGATTTGAAAGGCCATGCTAACTCCATGTCTAACTCCAGAACCCATATCTTTTTCACAACACCATAATGCCTTCCACTGAACAAAATACTTTGGCATAATAACTGATTCTCATCTTCCAACTTCTTTTCATTCAAAGAAAAGGAAAAGAAAAAAAAATGCCATTCAATTAAGCACCTAGTAAATTTAAGGAAAGATTTACACAGATCTACTTTAACCATTCTTTCCCAGGCAAAATGAGATTCTGCTAACAGCTAGGTCACAAGAATGTCCAAGCCACTCTTTTTAACCTCTAAATAATCCACATAATTAACCCTTCAAAAGCAGTAGTATACTTTTCATTTATTTCTAACATACTAGGAAAAAAAAAAAAAAGATGCTAACAATTGAAAAGATCAGCCAGTAAACTTGTTACTGTTCTTACCAGTGTGTGCAATCATTTAAGTCACAGGAAGTGAAAACAAATTAAGTTAAATGCCTTCTAATTATGACTTCTGGCTAGTTAATCTCCTAACAGCTTATCAATACAATAAGGGCCAGATTATGTGGGTACTGCCCATAAAATACACAGGATTACACAAACCACATCAACACTACTATCTCCCACTTCACAATTAGGGAGAGGCACTATTACCAATACAAGGGCCAGATTATGAGGTATTGCCCATAAAATGCACAGGAATACACAAACAACATCAACACCATCACCTCTCAGTGCACAATTAGGAAAAGGCACTATTATCTAAATTACACTGTAAGGACACCAATGATCATCATTTCACAACGTATGTCCCAGGAAACATCTGTTATTTCCTGATTTCCTTGATGCAAACAGATACTGCACCAAACCAAACCAAGCAAAACAAGGGTCCTGGGGCCAAATAAATATGGGGATCACACAGCAATATTTCTCAGAGACTTTAACATGATGATGTGAATTGGGACCCTGAGAAGGAAAGGGCACAGCATTGTTTCCCAAACTTATTTGACCAAAGAACCCTTTTTGTTCCTGTAGTATCTCCTAAAACAAGTGTCACAAAGAACGCCACATTAAACAGTACTGCTAAAGACATCTAAAACGAAATTATTGATACCCTATATTGTCATTTTGTTCTTAATAGGTAATTAAAGACACTGTCAGAAACCCTAGTAGCAAAATTCTGGGAATCAACAAGTCTTTTAAAAAAAACAAAGAAATGACAAGATGTATACCCTCCTTTTGCCTTACTCATTTCATACCATTGTAACAATTTCATTATTCAAAAGATTAAAAATAAATTCAGTTTTCTCATGAGAACTATCAACTACCTGTAGTTTTGACATGTTATGCAATCTTACATATAATTATTAAATGTAAGGAACATTCTATAGATTACTAGCAACTACAGTTTTTGATGTTTCTCCATTACTAAAGCTGGAAGTGCGAGAGGGGGAAGAAAGCCTCCTCAATTCACTTGACCTCTTTCTGAAATTTCGTTAACCTCTAAGAGTGTTCACAAATCAGGAAGTCCTGGCATAAACCACCGAGTTTAGGGTTAATTTTCCCTTCCTACCAAAAGCCATGTAGAAAACAATTACTGTACTACCAATCCTCTTCAACTGCACAGAGTTCCTTCCAGAAAATTCGAACAGAATAAAGTTATACAGGTATTCGTATTTTGATATGTACGTCTTATTTTGGCACAAGTCATGTTATACAGTGAAATCCTTTAAAACATTTCAGTATCTTGTACTGCTTTTTTATGCACACGGTAAAACAGCCAAACAATCCATTAACAGCTAAGAGTGAAAATACTTCAGTATGTTTGGAAAACCCTCTCCAAATACCCGGAATCCCAATTCACAAATTAATATTTTTTAATTGCGTAAATAAAGCTTGAGATGCCTATTTAATAACATTTATTACTGAAAGCATTACTAAAAACAAATCTCATAAAATCAAGAATGCATCATCCATACGAGAACCTAACAGAAAAACCAAACCAAAAGGCATTGCGTAGTTACCGCATCATAAAATTAATCTGAACAAATTCCTTGCAGAATCCATTCAAGGTCACTTATGATGGGGGGAGGAACATGTGTGTCGAAAGAAATGCATTCCCACCGTCAATTTCTCATCCAACAGAAGGGCTGCCCAAGTATTTCATAAAGCCAGGAGAGGGTGCTGCGGATGCCAGAGGACCGCATAGGATGGGAAATGTGCTAGTGGGCGTAATTGGAAGCAATAGAAAACATGCCTTTTCGGTGAAACCAACAACTTCCAAGGACTAAGGGCTCCTCCACTTGAAACGCAACGCTACCTTCAGAACACGGTACCCCTCACCCTTGAAAGAAAGGCGCAAAACCCAAGTTCATCCACCCACTAACACAACGCGACCCCGCAGGAAACGCGGCAACCCCCGGATTAGCCGCAGACACCCCAGACATGCCACCCCCAGCAGCGGCGCGGACGCAGCGTCCACCCGAGAGCATCGCGCTTTCCGCCCCGGCCACCCGCCACCCAGGTGGTACCGTGTCTCTTCCTCCTCGCCCGTGACGAGCCGCGTCCAGTGCGCGGAGAGACCCGGGGTATTATGCAACACTGAACATCTCGCCGCTGCCAACGATTTTGGCGCATCGTCCCCTCCCCCACCCGCCCTCGAAAATACGCAGCGGCGAAGCCCCCCGCCTCCGCGCGTCTCGGGCTCCCTGGCCCAGGGCAGCCCGCGGACGCTGAGAGCCGAGACCCCGCGGAGCCCGCAGGACCTTACCGGGCGCGGGCGGACGCGCCGGCGCCGAGGAACAAAAGCGGCGCTAAGGGGCCAGCGGCGCCGGGGGCGCGGGGCGCGGCGCGGCGGCGGCCATGTTGGCGGGCGGGGCGAGCGGGGCGCCCGGGACTCGCTGGGCCACGGCGGCGGCGGCGGCGGCAGCGAGGGAGGGGGCCGGACGCGGCGGCGAACAAAGGAACGCGCAGCCCGCGCGAGGAGGCCGGAGGAGGCCCGAGGAGGCCGGCCCGCCCCCACCCTGCGGGCGCCTCGGCCAGCAGGGGGCGCTGCGCAGGCGCGGCCCGTCCCGGACAATGCGCCGCCGCCGGGCACGGGCGGCCGGGCCGTCGGGCCGCGCTCACCTGGCGCGACCTGGCCCCGGCCGAGCGAAAACGGCCCCCTGCGCTTGCCCGCGCCGGAGACCCAAACAGCGAGGCCGATGCGCGCCTCACGCCTGCGCCTTCTCTCACTGCGGCGACGCTGCCCCCCGAGTGGCCCTGTTCCCGCTCGCGGTGGAGAGGCCTCACCTGCCAGGCCGCCGTCTGCAAGCCCCACGCGGATTCCCGCCGTCCCTCTTCTCAGGCTCCCCACCCCGGCCCCAACCCGAGCCAGACGGCGCCTCCCCGCCCCCGCCAAGCCTCCCTTCACGGCCGCCGCCCGCCTCCCGGCCTCCACTGCGCACGCGCACTAGGCCTGCCGAACTGCGACGGCCCCGCCACCCCGGCGGCCAGCTCCAAGTCGGGCCTATTTGCGCAGGCGCCGCCAGGCCGGCTCCGGGCGGGGGCGGGGCCTCGCAGCGGCTCACCTGGCGGGGTGGGGCGGGGCGGGGCATCGGCCTGGCCTGGAGGCACCGCCAGGTGCGCGCGGCAAGCGCGGGGCTGGAGTAGCTTCGGCTTTCTAGGTGCGGAGCTCCAGGCGTTTCTGCCGAAAGTTACGCAGTCTGGGAGGAGTTTCGTTCTCGTTCAAAATGAATACTTTCTAAGAGACGACGGGGTGCTTTTTGTCCCTGGATTTAAACAACAAATCGTTCCGAGGCTTGCACACTCCCAAGGTTTATGAAACTGGATAAAATAGCAAGAACATGCGCAAGAAAGGTGAGCTTTGAACGACGGAGAACACACCAGCTAAATTCCAGTCATTCAGGAACACAGGATTTAAGTCCTTTGAAAAAAAAGAGATTTTGCTTCCTGTGATTCACTCCAAAAGACGTGTTCCTCGTACAACTGCACTGCCGAGAGGTCTGGCGCCGTAGCCCGGTCACCCCACAATCTGCTTCCACGTGAAAAGCCTATCTCTAGGTATTTCAGATTAGCTTAAACCCAGAAGCCACACCTCCAAGATATCCGACCTTACTGAGGTTGTGGGGGGAAGGTGATGTGATGTCTGCAAAGCCAGGAGCCTCTTCCACAAGTGAAAGAACCCACCCACTCTCTTCGTGCGCCTAGCACCAGAAATTCCCACGATTGCACATCAATCTGTTCTTCTTCCCCTTTGAGTATTATATTTACGGTGCTTGCAGGAGAAGGGGGAAAGGAAGCATCTGAGAACAGCGTTGACCACTTCGGGGTTGAGTGTAGTACTTGAAGGCTGAACCCGGGTCTGGATCCCGGCGCCCGGCGCCCGCCTCCCTCCCACCAGGACACTAGCCCTGTGTCCTGAGCCCATCACTCGTGAACGCGTTTCCTCGAGGGCGACAGCTCAGGCACAGCACCCGCATCGTGATAAACCACCTCCCAGAGTGTTGTCAGGTCACATTACAGAATGCAATATTGGAAATCACTTTGTAGATTCTAAATTGCAGGGCAATTGTTAGTAGCCGTGCTTTTTGAGGTTGTCCGGGCACGTTTTCTTCCAAATCATATTCACCTGTGCCTACACAAACAAACTAGAGGGCTTATCTTAAATGATACATGTGGCAGGAACAGACAGTTAACAGGCCAACTAAAGGGCCAAATATATATATATATATATATACAATAAAAATATTAAGTAATAAATATAACGTATCATTTTACATTCTAGGTTTATTTTACATTTTTAAATATATTTGTTCATTATATATAAATACATATAATAATAAATATGTATACATCATCATGCCTACCAGATAGTATTGAGAAATTGCTACCTTATTTGTGTGTGTATAATTTTTTTTCATGCGGACAATAGAGGCGAATCTCTGGAACAAGGAGGAGTGGGAAGAATGTGGGCGCCCAGAGCTGTGCTACTTGGGATGCTTCAGTATTACAGTGAGACCCCTGGGTTTCTCAGCCTCATCACCACTGACCTACTAGAAGCCAGTAACATACCCCCACCTGCACCCCCCATCACAGTTGTGACAACCAAAAATATCTCCATACATTACCAAAGGTTCCCTGGGAACAAACCACCGCAGCGGAGAACCAATGTTCTAAATTTTACCTCTAGAGACGGTTAGGTTGGGAGCTATGGAGAATGCTTAGACCACAGAGGTTAAGTGGCCCTTTATGAGGAAGGGCCACACTTCCTAGGTGGCAGCTAGCAGTCTTTCTGCTATCAGTGTCTCAGTTACCTTCTGAAGCCTTGCTCAGCAGTATCCTGTCTTAGTTTGCCCCAGCTGCTGTAACAAAATACCATAGACTGGCTGGCTTCACCAACAGGAATTTATTGTCTCTCGGTTTGGGAAGCTAGGAGTCAGCATCCAAGTGCCAGCAGGGCCATGCTTTCTCTGAAGTCTGTAACATTCTGGTGCCAGCGACCTATAAATCAAATCTCTGCCACTGACACGTGGCAGTCTCTACAGTCTGTCTCCTACTGCTCCTGCTTGTGTCTCAATTCCCTCTGCTTTTAGGACTCCAGTCATATTGGATTAAGACCCACCCTGATTCAGTTTGGCCTCACCTTGGCTAATGCCATCTTCAGACATCCTATTTAGAGGGGTTTGCATCCACAGGACCAGCAGTTAGGGCTTGGGAATGTCTCCCTGGGGGACATGATTCAATCCTGACCACATCCTGAGTGTCAAAAATGGGTTTTTACATCATCCATGAGTATCTGCTAAAAATGTTAAAAATGAATCTAATCACAAAGGGGGAAAAATCAGACAAAGCTAGATTGAGAGACATTCTGCAAAATAACTGGCCTGGACTTTTCAAAAAGTCAGTATCAAGAAAAACATAAAAAGCTAGGAAATCATTCCAAACTAAAAGAGAATACAACTAACTCCAACACATGGCCTTGAATGAAGAAGAAAAAAAAAAACTATTGAGAGAGATTTGGTGGGGAGCAGGTGTAACTCAGTTGGTTGAGTGCCTGCTTCCCATGTATGAGATCCTGAGTTCAATCCCAGTGCCTCCTAAAAAAAGAAAGAGAGAGAGATTAGGGGGACAATTGGGGCAATCTGATTGCAGACTATATATATTAGAGAATATTATTGAATTATCTTTAATTTTTTCAGTGTGATAGTGTCTATTTAGGACCATGCTCTTGTTCTCAGTGTTCTTACTTAGTCAACTGTCCTGATAGCTACACCTTACTTCAAGTATTTCAGAATCAAGTGCATTTTCTATAAAGAGAAAGCAAAGGTTGCAAAATGTTAAAATTGGTGAATCAAAGTATAGGGTATATGTGTTTTCATTGTGCAATTCTTTCAACTTCTTTGGAAAATTTAAAATGTTCAA
>PVKH010038245.1:0-11351 GCA_004027955.1 Chaetophractus vellerosus | reverse complement strand
AAGCATTTATCTCAATGGAAATTAACCACTTGGGGAGAATTTGGAAGCGAGCTGGGGAGCAGGGGGCGTATCTCTCGGTGTTTTTAAAGAGAGGAACTCCCTGGTGCGGGGATTTGAGAAGGGCATTCAGGAAAACTAGGTGAGCCGTGCTGCAAAGAGCAAGGCCCGGCGTGCCCTCCGCCTCCCGCGTGGCCCCGCCCCCGCGGTCCCTTTCCCCCAGTACCCCACCCCGCCCGGGTATTAGCATGCGGGCCGCAGAGGGGCCGGGCGGGCGGGGGAGGGCGGCAGTGGGATCGCTGCGCTGGGCGCTTTGTGGCCCGCGCTCGCCTCCGCGGGGGACCATCTGCTCGCTGTCAATGCATCACCTGCTCGTCTGGGCCGTTGCCGGGGCAACGGGGGGCGGGGGGATTAAGGAGCGTGTGCGTCGCGGTCGGAGCCGCGGCGGCGGGGGCGGAGGCCTCCTCGGTCGCCCCCAGCCCCGGAACAGGTCGGCCGGGAGGAGGGGGCGGGTGACCATCGGGGCGGGCTCGCGGCGCGCCGCTGCCCCTCCGGCTTTGCAAAGGCTCCCGAGCCGCCTCCGCTCGCGGAGTTGGCTGGAGTCCCGAGGAGACGCTGAGGGCCAAAGGCCCGGCCATACCCACCCCGCGGCGTCTACCTGGAGCTGCATGGGCCATGTCCCAGGCGCGCCGCCCGCAGCCTTCACCTCCGGCGGAGCTGGCCAGCCCTGCCGGGTCCCTCTGGGCACGGCGCGGCGCGGTCCCATCGCCCCGCGGTCGCTGGGCAACCACAATGGGGCAGGCTCCCGGTTAGAACCTCCTCGGCCCCTGCCACCTAAGCAGCAGACAACTTCCACAGCTCTCTCGACATTCTTCCCCTCCGCCTAACGCCAAGACTGGGGAACCTGAGTGACACCTATTCGGGGGGGGGGGGGGCGATGTTAGAAACCGGTTGCTGTTCCGTGTAGGGAGCAGTTCTGGACATTGACTTCCTGAAATACCCCTTCCCCCTACTTCTCTTCCTCGAAATAATTTTGAATACAGGAGGCTGCAACGAGTAATGCAGCCAACACCAGGGGGCAGGGCTAGGCTGTAGGTCGAGCCGGTAAACACTGGGACACATTTGATCCAAATTGACCAGCAGGATGTTGAGAATCGCCGCCCCTCGGCAATCGAGTCCCAGGCTGGACCTCAGACCCACGTCTAAAACATTTCCAGCCAGGTAACATTCCAGCTTGCTTGTAAAGATGTTTGAGGCAAGAACGCCCCACATCTTGTTAGATCTCATTCCAGAGTCTGGCAGCTCCTGAGGGAACAGCAGTCTTTCTTTGACTAATTCTTAGCAGCTCAAACCCATTTCCTGTAGTTCTGCTTTCTAAAGAGGCAGAAACCTTGGCCTCTTTCCAAATTAACCATTTGTGTTGAAAAAAATTATTAAATTGTCCATTAACCTCATATTGTCTCCTGTCTTTTATTCCAGGCATTTTTCTTTCTTCTACCAAAACCTTTCTTGAATGTCATACCAAATACAAGTTTGTGACATTGACCCCTATATTCATCTACTCCAACTAAAATCTCATGACCATCAAATAAAATGTCTCCCATTCTTTTATAATTTCCAGATAAGAATACCATAAATTAGACTAATTTTATTATTAAAGTGCAATTTTTTAAATTTTCTTTACCAGGCAGCAAATGACAGTCCCACTAACTTGTCATTTTCTTCCTATCCTACACAAGAGAAAGCAAGTAATTATCAAAGTATCTGTGTGCTTTGACATAATTGAAGAAAGAAAAAGAACAAGTGTGCATGTATAAATTTGCTGAAAAGATAGAGAATTCTACCTACCCAAGGACTGCTTTTAATTGTGACTTTGAAAAATTAAAGTTGAGTGTTCTGAAAAGGCATGGCCTTTGATTCACAGGGTGCTTCCAGATGCTTCAATAGTGGCATCATTCCCCTTAGAAAAGAAATGAGTTTGTGTCCAACCAACGTATTTATAGATGAGGTTACAGAAGCCTAGAGCTGACAAATGACTGGCCCAAGACGCTACAGCCTGTGGCAGCGGATGCTCAGTGCTTTCTCAAGGCCAGCCTTCCAGAGATGCCATGAACGGCTTTGTTCATTCCGTTACCAGGTTACCACTCTTATACCTGCTGCCTTCACAGCAGAGATGAAAACTCTTCATTAATGCAAAAAATAATTACTGAGCAAATACCACATGTTGAGCAAAGTGAACAAAGGTCTCTGACCTCACGGAGCACACCATTTAGTGGGGTAAACAGATTTTTAAAACTCTTCATTCATTTATCCAGGAAACATTGATCACTTAACTACTATGGTAAGAGAAAAAAAATGTATCTGGTAAAAATAAGATACTTTTTATTTATGTAAAAAAAAAGAGAAAAACATTTACAAAAATCAGTTTGACAGCATCATGGAAGTACAAAGGAGGCAGCAGTAATTTTGCCTGAGGTATCAACACAGAGGTGTCATTCACTGGCCATGAAGAATTAACAGCTGTCCTCAACAGCCAAAACAGCACATGGCACCAAGTAGATGCTCAATAAATAATTGTTGAATGAATGAATGAATGAATGAATGTCCATTTTTCCACGGAGACAAGAGGAGGAAGGTATTGCAGGCAAAGGTATCACGGTATGAACAAAGGCTCAGGAAAAATTGTGTTCAAGGAATGAAGAATGAGCAAAACAATACAAGCGAAAGGAAAGAGGAAAGCGGCATGCTATTTTGGAGGTATGTTTTTGAGAAGGGATTTGAATACCATGACAAGAAGGTGAACTTTGCCTTGAGGACCAATAGGTTTTCAACAGCAGAACACTTATTTTAAACAAAATCCTGCAAGAAATCCAAATCTAATAAAACTGACCAAAGTAGATCTGTCCTGGTTGAAGCCTGAATAAGACCTGGCACCCAGCCCCTGGCAACAACCTCCCCAGCCGGGCACTGCTAGTGATCCCTAGTATGTCCACAGAACACTGACTGAAAATCAGTGCCATAGGCAATGGGGAGTCATTGAATGTTATCAGACAGGAGAATGTAAAGTTGGATGACAAGAAGTCAGGAAGAGCTGTTAGGATGCTATTGAAATAGTCCAAACAAGAAATAATGAAGACTCGAGTTAGATCAGTGACATTGGTGGTGAAAATGGAAGCTAAAGAGATTTTGAAGCTAAAATTCTTGTATTTGGTCTTTCTGTTTCAGGGGGGGAAATTCACCTCTAGTCCATCTGAATTTGGATATTTTAAAATGATAACATATAACAAATAGCAGCATATTTACTGTTACTTTCACCAACACATTTCAAAACACTTGGAAAATTTCATGAAAAAATACAAATTCCTTTACCGTTACTGCTTAGGAGATGGCTCTTATGTCAGAATCTAGATTTTAGGATCCTATAATGAGTAAATGGAAGCTATAGAAAGATAAAAAGAAGGGCACAGATGATGTCTGTTACTCCTTTCATTTACTGACCAATTTTCAGGCAATGGCCAAACCTATTGTGGCCCTTCCCTGCCCTCCCTCAAATGTAAGCTTTCAAGTGTTTTTATTAAAAGTCACAAGATTCATCATTAGCCACTTACAATTAGATATAATTACCCATTAAGCACCCCTCATGGGTCGAAAGCTTGTGATTTAAGGAATCCCTGACACTTCTGGACTGGATGAAACAAAGATAGGCTCATGCAAATAAGCTAATGGAAGAGAGGAAGCAAAGGGGAGCTGGGAAGCAGGGAAAACTCACATGATGAAGATACCTGGCATTTAGCCAAGAGTGAAAACTATAAATATTAATCAGATGAGAATCAGTGTCACTTTACTGCAAGAATGTTCTGTAATTAAAAGGGTGGGTATTGTGTTGTTCATGTTAGCACAATACTATTGGGTGCCAGCAGCTTCTGAGTGCCGGAGAGAACACAGATTCCTAAGAACGTCACTTAAACAGAAATTTCACTACTTCAGTATCTATCAGCCCTTTATGTCAAATTCAAATGATACCTAAGTGGGGAGGGGAGGGGACGGGAAATACCAGGGCTTTAGAATTGTGATCCTGTTTTTAAGGGAAAAGAAAAGGGAAGGAAAAGAACATTTGTTGGGCACCTATTATATGCCAGGCTCTTGCTAGGCACTTTCTATATATTATGTCATTTAATCCTTACCTCAAACATGCAGAAAAGGAATCAGCAAACCACAGTTCAAAGATGCAACAATTCCAAATTTGGCTTTGCAGAGCAGGGTGTGGCTGTGAGTGAACGTATCTGAAGTGGATCAGGTGTAAAAGGTCCCTGGAGTCTGTAAGGTACAAAAGCATGCAATCGGGACGCTTAATGGATCATCTGTGTGGGCAGGGAGACTTTATCAGGAATCTTAGGGGTCTTGGAAAGGTTGGGAAGGCTGGGAGGGAGATGCCAAAGCTCTCATTTGGGTAAATCAGCAGTAACTCTACTCAGCGGTCAGGAAAAGGATGTTCAAGCAATATACCATGAGTGGGGATTATCAAAGGTCACAGAAGTAATGGTTGCAAAGGCAAAGAGGAACAAAAGTGTGCTGTCCCTCTCCTCTAGCTCTGTGCCTGGACTTAGTTGGGGTGAAGGGGGAAAAACAGCTTCCACTCCAGGAGAGTGCAAAAGAAGTCATCTCTTCACAGGAGAACAAAGTCTTAGTTAGGTCCAGGCAGGGAATGTAGAGGAGTTCTAATTAGATCGTTCTCTTGGCTCTCCCATGCCTACCCTCTAAAGTGCAAATCCCTAAATGTTATTCAAGGCCTCCATATGTTTTTTTTCCCCCAGTGTTGTTCTGGAAAATGTTTAACAACCAGCTCTATGGAGATGGGGAGGGATAAAGTCTTGATTTATCCCATTTGCCAATTTCCCTGGTGTAAATATTCCCATCATGGCTGATATCAAGGTGAGGGAAAAGTTGGGAAAAAGATGTGCACACTCAGCTCCGACAAGTGATCAAGAGTGCAAGTTGGCTCTGTCGCTGCCCTTGTCTATTTCATATTTTCCTATCATTTCCTCCCACTCTGCATTCTGGTTCAAAGACAGGGCTGCAAAGAAGTGCAGACAATACATGGCACAACTCTAGCGGTGCCGTTCTCCTCACAGCGATCGCTGATACACATATTGATGTGACAATTTCCCTTCATCTGGCCGTGACGCGTGGAGAGGACCACTATGCCTAATTTGTATAAAGGCACCGTTTGGGTTGGTTTTGCTGCTCAAAGACCACAAGCTGGCAGTCACAAGCCAAATCTAGCCCACAGACACGTTTTTCTTTAGCTCACACTAAGTTTTTTTAAAAATCGCTTAACTATTTTTTTAAATTAGCTTGCCAACATCTAAAAATCAGGACATAAAAATCATATTTCTAAAATCTCTTAGAAAAAATCAGAGCAGGTTGCATCGCATTTAAAGCAATAACATATGGAAAACCCCTGTGCCTAGAACAGGGCAGTCCGACCTGGCTGATGGTCTCTATTCACCTTTTTACCCCTGTCATCTGGACTCCACCTTCCTCTGCAGCTCCTCCCTCACCGTCTCTGTATCTACCCAGTCCCTCCATCTCAGGGCTTTGTGCTTGCCATGCTTCTTCCTGAAACACTCCAACCTCCACCCGCTTCATTTGGCTAAGCTGCTTATTCTTCCATTCCAGCTTGGACATTTTCTCCACCATCAGCTCTCAAGGAAAGACATGCCCAGATACTTCTGGCCTGGTCTCCCTGCCCACCCCCAGCCATTAGCCATAAAATGGTCAGAGCGATCTGTTAAAAATGTAAATCAGAACACGGCATGGCACAGTTATAATGAAACGCAAACTTCTCAAAATGATCCGTTAAGAGCTAGCTGATGTGGGCAGTCCCTGTTCTCCAAACTTGCCCTTTTCCTTTCTCCTTTACACACACACCATGTTGCCGTGGGCCCTTGTGCTCGCTGTTCCTTCAGCCTGGAATGCTCTTTCCCTGGTTTTCACAGAGCCTCCACCTTCTCATCATGCAGGTCTCAGTGCAAGTCAACTGCACGTCCTCAGTGAGGCCTTCCCTGGCCGTCCATATAAAGTAGCAGCTCTCTGCGCTACCAGCTTCCCTCCAATTGCTCTCGATCCTATCCCTTTATTTTCTTTTCTCCTTGTCCCTATCAAATAGCAACTTTTTTTAAACTCTGTCTCTTTTCACTGGACTATAAGCTCCATGAGAGCAAGAAACTCTTACTTTGCACTTTCATAGTCTAATGTACCACTACATCCCAGCACCTAGAATTTTTCCCGGAGAAGGTGCCTGCTAAGAACGTAAATGAGCACTGAACTCCCTCCCCTCGGCCTGACCATCCTCTTATCCTCCCCCTAGCTCCTATATTTTCCCTATCGTAGCACTGATCATACTGTTTGTAATTGCATGTTGAGTTGCCTCTCCTGCCAGCCTAGGGTGCCCATAAAGGCCAGCTTGTGTCTTTTTAATATTACCAAGTCTCCCCAGGACCTAGCACAGTGTCCAGCACCTGATTAACATTTGATGAATTGAATTGGATTAAATTTTTATTTCTGGTTTTACTACCTCGTTTTTGTTTCATTTTGGTTTGTTTGTTTCTGGGCCTCAAACATGTGTTTACCTTTTTGGTTCTTCAAAAGCGTGCTCTTTGCTTCTTCTTCTGGCTGCATGTCACGGAAACTCAATTTGAACTGGCTTCAGCAGAAAGGGAAATCGTTGAAAGGGTGCCCAGCTATTTCACATAGGAAGGGTCATAGGAAGGTTTGAACAAAGTCATGGCAAAGAAAAAGGGGCACCTGGGCCTGGGGGGCAACCAAACTCAAGGACTTCAACTCTGCTAGGCCACGCTCGTGCTCTCCCTCATCCCATACCACTGCTTCCGCCTTTGCCACTATACATCAGCTTCAGCCTTACGGCAGAAAAACGGGCACACGTGGCACCACCTCTTTTGCCACCAGAGTGAGAGAGACTCAGTCAATGGATATAAGCCTGAAAGAATCGCAATTGTCCATAATGCTGCTAAGAGGAAATGTCCCTCCTCTCTGACCCACCCCTCATCTCCCCACCTAGAAGGAATCTCTCCTATCACCTTTTATTTGCACATTTACATTATGGTTACTTATGAATAGCCGTATCTCCCCTTCCACACTCTAGGTTCTTTTAGGGCTACATAACAGAGGTGTTGATAATGTGAAGTTTGGAAGCAGAGATACCCAGTTTCAAGTCCTGGCTTGGCCGTCTGCCAACTGCATGACTGTGCAAATTATTTGCCCTTAATGTCAGTTTCTTCATCCATTAAAAAGTGGTAATCATTTAAAAAATAATAATAATAATCGCTAATATTTATAAGTGCTTACATGCCAGATACTGAGTGTTCAAGTGCTTTACATGTAATATTTTATTCAGTCCCCCCAAGAACCCTTTGAGGTGACTACTGTTTTTTTTCCCATTTTACAGATTAAGCAACTGAGGCATAAGGATGTTCAGTAACTTGCTCAAGGTCACATAGCTAAGAAGTGATGATATGGGATTCAATCTCAGACCATCTGATACCAAAGTGCTACCAAGTGCTCAGCATAGCAACTGCCAGCCCAGAGTGACCTCTCCACACCAAGGCTTCCGTACATCCCTTTCCATCTGTCCAGTTTTGCAAGTATTAACCCTAAACTACCTTATTCTTCAATCACGCAATGTTTGTTGCTGAAAAATCAAGAAAATAGAAAGATAAGCAAAAGGATGTAAAGTGGCTCACTCCCTCTGAAGTTAATCACCACCAAATTGAGGGCCTCAAGGAAGAATCATTTTCCTGGAAATTTTCCAAATCTACCATTTTCAAAGGACAAGATAAATCTCAGCCCCTGAGCCAAGCTTGAATACCTACAGACAATCTTGAAAATGCAATTTAAACAACCAAAATATCTGTGTACACACAGACAATACTTCCAAAGGGAAAAAATGGCAAATCATAGCAGGTTTCCAAGCCTGGACCAACTAAGCTTCAGTTCCAAGCAGAGAAGGTACTAGGTATTATGCATGTCTATACCGACCCTAACCAAATCCCGTAGTATTCCAAATTCCCTTTTTGAGCTGTGTAACTCCAGCTGCTTTCAAAGGTCATTCCCATATATGGGATATAATTAACCCTAACAGAGAGGCTTTCTCTTTTCTTCCACATCCAGTTTCACCTTGGACCTTTAAACTTCCTGAACCCAGGGAGTTTTGACACAAAGATACAATTTTCTTTAAATCCCCTGGAGCAGTCATTTCATTTGAATTCAGTGATAGAATTACAGTATCACACTTTCACCCTGGACTCCTTTCCTTTGTGTGGTGGGCTCCGGAGAGGCCAGATCATAGGCCTTAGAGAACAGAAAACTTCAATGTGAAATCAAGAATCTTATACTTTACCCCTTCTTTAATGGCTGCACTTTAGTTCTTCACCCATCCTTCATCCTACTGGCACACACTACTGTCCTCTTTTGCATTCCACCCATGCACATCAATTCTAGTCCCCTCTTCAAGCTAGTAAGTGCAAGAAACAGTCTGGTCATGTTGGAGAGTTGTTAGAGGCTACCCATTCTAGCCTCTTTCCATGAGGCCAGGGGACAGAATTACCATTCTGACTCTGGGAGCCTTACAGGTAAAGTTCTGATTTAAAAACAAAAACAAAAACAAACAGAAAAGGAACTGGGGGAAGGAGAGGGATACTGGAGGGGAGAAACGAACACCGACCTGCAACTCCTATGCTACAACTCAATGGACTCAACCAGGACACCTAGTTGGGAGTTGACAATGGAAGACGGCTATGCAGGGGAATCCAGAGAGCCTGCAGCTGCAGGCAGGATAATCCCTTCCACTGTGGAGGGGACATTACCATTCCAGACTTCTCAAGACTGGGGGAACAACTATGGACTAGAATGGACTTGTTGGAGTCCTGATATAGACTTATGATGCATGCAATGCAAGAAATTGCAAAATTATGTGGAGCCAGGTCATTGGACACTTTGGGAGCAGGGTGAGGGAAGAGCAATTGTAATGCAGGTTTTTTTTTTGGGGGGGTGGGCCTGGGAATTGTCATGGATGATGCTGCAATGGAGGATGTAGGCCAGTTTGTATGATCATGTATCGTTCAGGAACTGTAAAGAAGAGAGGGTTGTCTATGGCCTGAACTGTGATCTATGTCTGATGGCAAAGCCCCAAAATATGTGTAACTATTAGAGGCGTTATGCCACACTTAGGGATGTGCATGTGGGGGGTTGTGGGAGGGGTGGGGGGGTGGCATATGGGTACTCCTGGAATCTCTGTGTAACATTTATGTAATCAATGTATCCTAAAAATGTATATAGATATATAAAAAATAAATAAATAAATAATTTTAAAAAATAATAAAATAATCTTACCAAAAAATAAAAAGAAGAGATGAAACTTTCATTCATCTAAGATGGCCTTAAATTGGATCCCAAAGTGGTTTGGAAAGCCCAAGTAAAAGAGAACCCAAACTACATGTGTGTGTGTGTGTACACACACACATATGTGTATACATTTACATGTGTACATATATGTGCTTTCATACATGTACATATACACATGCATATACATAAACATATGTAATAGACGTATGTCTCTATATATAATTTAGGTATAATAAAGATTATCACACTATAAAAATGCTTGTAAACTTCCAGTTGGGGGTTTAAGGTGTTCCAAGTTGGCTCCCTCCATTGCTCAACTTTCCTTTCTCTTCTTTCTCCTAACCCTATCCTCATGCTCTCTATAGACATAGATGAATACAATTAATTACGTGAACGAGTCACTGACTTGTTAGTGTATCTTCAAATAGTTAGCTTGGGTAGGAGCAGGGACAGATACAGACATGTTCTTTGGCCTCCAAGTTGGCTAATATCCCTAGTAAGGTAATGATTTGATGCTTCTTCAAACTGATATTGTTCAAATATTTAAAACATATTCACACTTTTATTTACACTAAATCTTTAAATATAATGTTTAAATTTAAAGATTTTTTTCCTGGAGCACTGTACTGCAATGGGGAGACAAGGAGTATGACCCTAGCTTGACTTCTATGTATTGGAAAGTAAAGCTCTTGCCCCAGATCTTAAGAGTGCTTAATCTACTGTGCAAACAGAACACCTGAAAGCAGCCTGACTCACCCTCCGTAGATAGCAGCTTGGGAAAGAGGAGTGTTAGCAGTTGAGCCTTCTCCTTGGGAGTCTAGGCCCATCCCCAAGTGGATGATCCATATTTCCTTTCCAATCTCCCTCGTGCTTCCCTGAGAGGTAAATTCTGTTTTCTCTCTCTCGTATTTTCAGTGATATGTCGTTACCTTTTATGGAATTTCTAGAAAACAGCCCAGGTGGACTGCCCTTCCTGTCTTTGGGAATTTGTAAGGATTGGTGTTGTTGAGGGTCGAGGTAGACACCTACTGCTTTGTCCGCGCATGCACTCCCCCTCCTCTGCTCTCAGCTCATGTGGCTCCAGTGAGCGAGAATCCCAGAACTGGGACAAGGATGAGTTCAGAGAAGAACATGTGACCCACGCCAGGCCAAGGAGAGTCGGATGAATCCCAAGGAAAAGGAAATTCTCTTTCCTTGGGGTATGCTGGACTAGTAAAAGGAAACCCTGTAGCTCTATTTGGCCATTTTTGCCATCATGTAAAAATGGAATGAAGCCACCAGGAGGGAAGCAGAGCTAAGAAAGAAGAAGATTCCTGAATATGTGGCTTAAAAACAGATCCAGCCATTCAATTACATGAGCAAATAAATTCCCCTCTTTGCTTAAGCCCATTTGAATAGGGTTTCCTGTCCCTTACAACTGGAAAAAGTCCTGGTTAATAAAACCAGTCTCTGCAATTAGCCTTTCCCTCAATCAAAATTTTTTAAAAATGGATTTGATCAAGATTAGGAAATGGGGTCTTTCTCTGAGGATTAATTGCAGTTCATCTCTGGACCCAGAAAACTCTCATTCGGGGAGAAAACTAAGAGTGAGGACCAAAATGTTAGTAGCTCATTTAAAATAAGTTTATGAACAATAAAGAATATTTATTCCTCAACAAGCACTTACTGAGCACTAAATAATGCATGCCATCTCCAGGCACTAGAAGGCAATCGGGAACAAAAGACAGCCTCAGCCGTGTGATGCTTACACTCCAGTGGAGGAAAACAAAAACAAACAAATAAATATATACTATGCCAGGTGGCGACAATATTTAGCAGAAAAATAAAGCAGGTTAAGGGGCCTAGCGAGTGGGGCGGATGGGTTGGTAAGGAAGACCACTCTCAACAGGTGACCTGTGAGCAAACCAGAAGAGAGTGCAAGCAGTGCAGGT